>CM056050.1:267963933-268229018 GCA_029574335.1 Rana kukunoris | reverse complement strand
CCACATTGGGGGCTGCACAAACAGTACACACACACAGGAGGATAGCTGCAGCAGGGGACGGGGGGTGGGGGATGTTGCCACCTCTCTACACTCACCCATATATCAAGCATGACAGGCTTATCTCTCACCTCCGGAGCACTTTCATCCCCCCCTCCTCTCAGCTCGTTTGTTAGTTTGCAGAAGCCAAATTTATGGCTCATCACGGATGTTACAACAGCTCTGTGCAGTCATGATCTGTATGCCTCTGTCTCTCAGCTCCTCGTGCGGCTCGGCACCACCCATCGGGTAGATGAACAGTGTCACTGTCCAGTCAGACTCAGAGCTCCAAATCACAGAGGAAGGGAGATCGTGGGTGGGGGCAGCAACGAGGCTCAGGCTGAGGCTACACTGTGTGAGTTGAGGAGGGGACAGCGCCAGGCGCAGCCAGCCGATCGGCGGCATATCTTTCCAGCAAAGACATTGCTGTAAGGGGGGGAGGGGGAGGGGCCGCAATGACATCATTATTAATCGATTATTGCACTATACCGAATCGATGCAGAATCGTCCAGGGTATAATCGCGATGCATCGATTAGACGATTATTTTCAACACCCCTAATCAAAACTGCACCATGCTATTAGCCCCATCAAAAACTGGTTGCTATGGAGGGTTGCTATGGACTGATGGCTATGGACTGGTTGCTATAGACGGTTGCTATGGAGTGGATGCTATGGAGGGTTGCTATGGAGGTTTCATATGGAGGGTTGCTATGCATGGTTGCTATATGCAGAGCATGCAGAAGTTACGCATAGTCAAAAAAAAACTTAGCCATATCTCCTCACAGTGTGTGGGAGGAGACATTGAAAGACCCTCACAGTTTGGTGTGTATGAAGGATTTTAACCTCAGCGGCTCCTGAGGAATGTTTTTTGAATACTTGTCCTTAAATGAGCTATTTACCTCACTAGAAAACACCTCACAACTACCTCACAGCTGTGTGTATTGGAAGGGATTTGACCTCACAGAAAACACACGCACAAACTGTGGTGGGAGGAGCTATATAATCCCCTGACAGCGGTGAGGACTTTTAATGACCCGCAGCGCCTCCAAGGAAACCAATGTAATACAAATGCAAACCACACTCGTGGCAGATTCTCAGATCCTGATTTATTTTTTTATAATTGTCCTTCAAATTGTTTCTATCTCAAAACTAGAAATCTACAGTGAATTAGTGTAAAAACGGTGGGCGGAGATACCGTTTAAAATGTGGTATAATAAGAATAATATATATGTGAGATAACAATAAGTGCTCTTGCTATGCAAGACCACTTAACTAACTATAACACAGGCAGCATTTACAAGCAGTAGTGGTAATATTACTAGATAGCATCTAAACACGTGGGCAGCATCAATAGTGACCATAGTAGTCAATAGTGTCAAATAACTAGTGACATAGGTGTCGTGAGCAGCAGCAGTATTAGTAACAGTAGACAATATAGTGTCAAATCTCTCGGGAAAGAGGTGCCATGAACAGCAGCAGCAGCAGTGGTAATAGTAGTATAGAGTGGCAAATAACTTGTGACATAGGTGTCTTGACTGATCCAGAGGACTCATGGGAGAAAGTCATGTGGTCATATGAGACCATAATATAACTTTTTGGTCATAATATCCATTAACCGTGTTCCGGAGGAAGAAGAATGATGATACCATGCCAAGGAACGCCATCCCTACTGTGAAGCATGGGGGTGTAGCATCATGCTTTGGGTTTTTTTTTTCTGCACATGGGACAGGGTGACTGCACTATATTAAGAGAGAGGATGTCCGGGCCATGTATTGCGAGATTTTGGTCAACAACCTCCTTCCTCAGTTAGAGCTTTGAAGATGGGTCGAGCTGGGTCTTCCAACATGACAATGACCCAAAGCACACAGCCAGGATAACCAAGGAGTGGCTCTGTAAGGAGCATCTCAAGGTTCTGGCGGTGGCCTAGCCAGTCTCCAGACCTAAACTCAATAGAGAATCTTTGGAGGGAGCTCAAAACTCTGTTTTTCCTCAGCGATAGCCCAGAAACCTGACTGATGTAGAGAAGATCTGTGGGAGGAGTGGGTCAAATATCCCTCCTCCAGTGTGTGCAAAGCTGGTAACAAAAAACTACAAGAAAGGTTTGACCGCTGTAATTGCAAACAAAGCCTACTCTACCAAATATTTACATTGATTTTCTCAGGTGTTCAAATAATTTGTTTCAGCACTGTAAATAGATCAGGGAATGCATGACAAGGGACCCTTCAGCGCCCTGAACCGACGGCAGGTGCCAGAAAGTCACCGCCGATCCAGGACTCATTCATCTTTATGAATGTGAGTCTGTCCACGGAGTCTGTGGACAGACGGGTCCTCTTGTCCGTGACCACCCCACCTGCCGCGCTGAATGTCCGCTCAGATAGTACGCTGGAGGGGGGGCAAGACAATAGCTCCAGCGCATACTGAGCGAGCTCGCGGCAGGTGTCCAATCTGGCAAACCAGTACTCCATGGGGTCGTCGGTATTCATACTCTCAGAAGCACCGGCGGATGCCATGTAATCTGCCACCATGTGGGCCAGCCGCTGGTGGTGACTGCTTCTGCTGCTGCTGGTACTGGGTCGCTCCGATTGGAAGAACATCCTCATCTCTTCCATTAGGTCCCCTGCTCGGCTGCTGCTGGGTGCAGCCACCTGCTGGGTGAGATGAGGGGGGACAACTGGAGGCCAGGGAGTTGCCTGCTCCAACCGGCTGACAATGCCTGCCTGCAGTTCCTCCATCCGGCGCTGCCTCCGGCTGGCTGGGATGAACTGCTCCACTTTCCCCTTGCACCTGGGATCCAAAAGGGTGGCCATCCAATAATCATCCCTGTCCTTGATGGTCTTAACCCGGGGGTCCCTCCTGAGGCATCTCAGCATGTGGGCAGCCATGGGGAAGAGCGCAGCCCGCTGTGACTCCTCACTGCTGCCCAGGTCAATGAGGTCAGACTCTTCATCCCTGAGGCGCTGCTGCTCACGCTCAGAGATGCCCAACCCCCGGACTATCGGTGCCCCCAACACCGGCTCTCCCTCCTGACCAGGCCCTGACTCCAGGACGACACCAGCAACCTCCTCATCATCATCATCATCCTCCTCCTCCTCCTCTTCGTCCTGGCCCTGGTATTGGTGGAGCAGTGCTGCCTCCTCCTGCTCCACCAAGGCACTCTCCCCAGCTTCGAGCGGGCGATCTAGTGTCCTCTCCAGCACGAACACTATAGGGAGCACGTCATTGAGGCCGACATGCTCCCTGCTGACCATCTTGGTCGCCTGCTCGAAAGGGCCCAACACCTGGCAGACCTGGTGTATCTGCCCCCACTCCGCACAGGTGATGTACGGGAGTGTTGGTGCTGGCCCGGCAGTGGGTTGCTCCAGCAGGTACTGCCTCACCGCCCTTCGCTGCTCCCACAACCTCTCCAGCATGTGGAGGGTGGAGTTCCACCGCGTCACACTGTCCACAATCAGCCTGTGAGGGGGCAGCCTGTTGACCCGCTGCCACTTGGACAGGGATGCGGTAGCGGTTGGGGAGCGCCTGAAGTGGCTGGCAATCCTACGCACCCTTGGCACAATGTCACTCAATCCGGGATAGGTGCGCATGAACTTCTGCACCACTAGGTTGAGGACATGTGCCAGACAGGGCACGTGGGTCAGACTGCCAGCCTGAAGGGCGGAGAGTAGGTTGCTGCCGTTATCACAGACAACCATACCTGCCTGGAGCCTTCGGGGTGTCAGCCACTTCTGGACCTGAGCCTGAAGTGCGGACAGCACTTCTTGTCCAGTGTGTCTCCGGTCCCCTAAGCTAACAAGCTGGAGCACGGCCTGACAGCGCACGTGCACCACACGTGAGTAGCTACGGGGGCGCTTGCTGGGAGGCTCAGCAGCTGCGGAGACAGAGGCTTGACGGAGACCAGCACTTCTCCCCTGGACACCCCGGGGCGGCACCACCAAATCTGTTGCCGCCGATCCCTATCCCCCCCGGCGCCTTGGAGGGAAACCCAATGGGCAGTGAAACTTATGTAGCGCCCCTGCCCATGCCTGCTGGTCCAGCCATCCATTGTCAGATGCACCCTGTTGCTGACAGCGTGATCCAGCGACAGGGTTACATTCTTCACAATGTGCTGGTGTAGGGCAGGGACACCAGTCCTGGCAAAGAAATGGCGGCTGGGGACACGCCATTGGGGTTGGGCCTGCTCCAACATCTGCCTGAAGGGGTTGCTGTCCACGATGTTGAAGGGCAGAAGATGTTGGGCAATAACCCTTGCCAGGAGCCCATTGAGGGAACGCACACGTTGGTCTCCGGTGGGGAAGGGAGTGTTGCGTTCAAAGGCGTCTGAAATCGTCGCCTGGCGCCGGACGGCAGTGCGGGACACAGACGCGGAGGGTGCTGTCAAAGTAGAGGTCTGGATGCCGGTACCAGTACCTCTACTAGAGGGAGCGGGGGGCATGACCTGCTGGGAAGAGATGAAGCTGTGGCAGGGGCTGCTGTACCCACCTCACTTGTGGTGGTGGCGCTGCTACCACCACCAGGCTTCATCTCGTCATACACCCGCCAGTGGTTTATCCTCAGGTGCTGGTTCAGGGCTGTGGTACCCACCCGAGCCAAATGCTTCCCTCTCTTCACCCTGACTGAACAGATCCGGCAGATGGCCACTAGAGGGTTGTCTGCCACCAGGGTGAAGTGGGACCAGACAGGTGACTTCAGCGCCACCCTCCCGTCAGATGGGGTGACGCTGACTTGCACCTGCTGGGACTCGGTGCGCACAGGTGGAGCTGCCTGCTGCTGCTGCTGCTGCTGCTGCTGACACCTCCTGCTGCCATCTCCAGTGGAGACCCTGATGCTGGTCTCCCTGGTGGTGACCTGGCGCACCGTTTCCCCAGGGTGCCTACCTTCCCCGTCATCACTGACGAAGTGAGCCGACGAGCCAGATGGCAACCATGATGGGTCACCCTCCTCATCGCCCCCCAGAGATGTCAGACCAAGGGCTGAGATTTTGTGGTCTGAGGGAACCAGCTGACATGGAGCCGATAGCCTGGCTCCGCTGTCCCCTCACCCACGCCTGGGTCTGACTAGGTGCTGCTGTTTCCTGCACCAAAACAGCAGCACCACTTTGAAGGGATGTCTCTGGGATACTGACAGCAGGTATCCCATCCTCCTCGTCCATCCCTTCAAAAAGGTCCTGAGCATCAGGACAGAGCTGGAGGTCTGCCCGATGCATGGCCTCCCCCAAGAGATCCCTCTCACTGTCGCTGTCGAACAGTAAGATGCTGGACTCTTGGGGGCTGGGGGGGGTACTACAGGCACCGGTGTAATGGTGGTACTACTGGGAGTCGGGACCGACGACTCAGTGGCACTGCTGTGCCCCATGTAGTCCACCACTACTTGAGCCTGAGATGGCAATATCGGGCGGCTGCCCGATGTAAAAAAATCCCGCATGAGGCGGAGTCCCCTTCCACCCGATCCTCTACCACTAGTAGGGGCACAAGAGGTACCCCGTGCTGGCAGCGACCCAGCACTGGGAGTAACTCCCCTACCCCTGCTGCCACGGCCACGGATGCCGCTCATGATTGCTGATGTGTGTGGGGGGGTAAACTTTATTGGGGGGGGGAAATGTGTGGAAAATGTTTTTTTGTGTTTTTTTAAAAGACAGGCACGCAGACAAAGACGTACACAGACAGCTACTAAACTATAATAAAACTAGTACACCAAAGACAAGGACTACAAAAAAAAAAAATGCACTAAACAAACACTAACTGCTTACACAAACGTATATGACTATAAACTAAAGCTATTTTTTTTTTTTTTTACACACTAACTGACAAGGACTACAACTACCAATTTTTTTTTTTTTTTTAAACACAGACACTAAACACACACTAAAGTAAGCTATCTGAAATAAATGTACACTAACAGTATGTACACTTACTATACAGAAATCAAACTAAACTGAACAACACAAAACTTCGCTTTTACAAAAGCTCTTGGGCCTTTTGCTTTGAAAATTAGCAAAAGCTAATCAGGAAAATATGCACTTAAATCAATAAGAAGCAATCAAAAGCTAAGCTGCAAGATACTACAGTAACACAAGCTGAACAACACAGCACAAAACTTAGCTTTTAAAAAAGCTCTTGGGTGTATTGCTTTGAAAAAAGCAGTTTATAAACTGGAAAATATCCACTGAAATCACTAAGTAGCAAATAGCAACGATGAAGCACAATGCTGATGATGCAAGATGCAAGATACCAGCAAGATAACAGCAACACAGACACAGTCTCCACACTATCAAGCCAACTTCTGAATCTGCAATGAAATGCTGCTGGGAGTGACCTTATATAATGCCCGTGCAGGCAGGTTCCTATTGGTTGCTAACCTATGACGAGTGTGGAAGGAGAACTCTGATTGGCTCTGATGCAAAAGGGCGGAGTAAATAATCGCGCAATATTCCGATTGCCGAATATTCGCATTGCGAATATTCGGCAATATAAAAAGATCGCTTCAGCTACTCGGACCAAGGTCTCTAATCATAACAGCAATGCTTTTAGACGTCGAAGGAGATCACTAGGATGTGATCTGTTTTAAAAATGAAACTGAAATAATCGCTCTGAGGCGGAAGATAGGGCGGAGAAAATAATCGCGCGATATCGCTATTGCCGAATAATCGCATTGCGATTTTTCGGCAATATAAAATGATCGCTGCAGCTACTCGGCCCAAGGTCTCTAATCATACCAGCAATGCTTTTACACGTCGATGGGGATCTCTAGGATGTGATCTGTTCTAAAAAAAAAATTGAAAAAATACGAATATTCGAAATAGCGAATATTCACCGCGAAATTCGGAATATATCGCGAATACTCGAATATGCCATATTCGAGCCGAATATTCGCAATAAGAATATTCGTGAGCAACACTAATTTGCACTACAGAATGTGTTCCATAGGAAACCATGTTAAATGGACTGTAGTGCAAATCTGCAAAAAGCACTAAAAATGCCATAGGTGTGAATTCAGTTGTAGGCAGTGTGTCCAGGAGCCATATACTGCACCCATGATCTACTGAACACAAGTGAAAAACTTTGCAGGTTCCCGTTTAAAAAAAAAAAATGCACATTTTTTACTGGCAAAAATATGTGCATTTTTTGTATTATTATTAAAGGTGAACCTAGCCTTTAAGTATTTATACCTTAATCCTCTGCCTCTGGAATAAATGACAGTTAACTCATGCAGTATGGGGGCCCTACTGCAAGGGTGGATTGTTTTTATTTTCCTGGGACTTAAACCTTTATTATGAACCAGAATGTCACTTGGGTCAGGCAGGAACAAATGGGTGAGTGTTTGTATGTGTGTGTGTCTGTATATACTATAGGTGTGAAATGCCCCTTAGGAGGTACTGCTGGGCACTAGGGTGTATATACTCCTGGTCTCTTCTCTGTAGTTTACCCACTCCTGACTTCTGTACATTGTATATTACATACACCTTCCCTCTGCACTCCGTATTTTATCCGCTCCTGGCTGCTGCACTCTGTACATTATTTTTGCTCCTGACCCTTGCACTTTGTAATTTATCTACACCTGACCTCTGCACACTATACATAGGTATAACAATCAGGTGTGGGAAAGATGATTGGTCATGCATTAAAAGGGGGGGCACACCTTGGAATGTTAGCCCTGGGCGCTGTATGACCTTGTCCCAGCACTGTCCTTCACGCCGATATACATTGGCAGAATGGCACGGCTGGGCACAAGCACATACCTGTACGTCCTCTTTCATTGCTTAGCTGTGGGGTCACTTGCGACCTGGTCCAAAGCTCCGTGACCGCACCCGCAGACCGGATCCCGCGATCGGTCACCGGAGCTGAAGAACGGGGAGAGGTGTGTGTGTAAACACACTTTCCCTGTTCTTCATTGTGGCAAGTTCAGTGATCGTCTGTTCCCCGATATAGGGAAAGACGATCACTGATGTCTCAAGACCAGCCCCGCCCCCTACAGTTATAAACACATTTTAGGTCACACTTAACCCCTACAGTGCCCCCTAGTGGTTAACTCCTAAACTGCAATTGTCATTTTTACAGTAATCAGTGCATTTTTATAGCACTTTTTGCTGTGAAAATGACAATGGTCCCAAAAATGTGTCAAAATTGTCCGATGTGTCCACCATAATGTCGCAGTCATGGAAAAAATCGCTGATCGCCACCATTAGTAGTAAAACATTTTTTAATAAAAATGCAATAAAACAATCCCCTTTTTTGTAAACGCTATAAATGTTGTGCAAACCAAATCGATAAACGCTTATTGCAATTGTTTTTACCAAAAATATGTAGAAGAATATGTATCGGCCTAAATTGAGCAAAAAATATGTTTTTTTATATATTTTTGGGGAAAAAGTTAAAAACATTGCATTTTTTTTCAAAATTGTCATTCTATTTTTCTTTATAGCGCAAAAAATAAAAACCGCAGAGGTGATCAAATGCTGTTTGCCGTTCTGCCTTGCTTCAGCTTTCCCCTTCACATGGCTGTATACTGGCATCAGTAAGCAGCTACTGCCATCATTGCTGCTAAAGTAGAGCAGAGGGGGAAAGAAGTCTGTCAGCCAGTCCAGCCGCCTCCCCTCTTTTTGTTTATGGGACATGTCAAGTAGGGTTGCCCAAAGCTGTGAGTCTAACGCACTGTTTTTCACTTCGGCAGTCTGCCCTGGCGCAGAGCTCTATAATGTAGTGGCCATCTTCACAGCACATTGGCCATATCACATAATTTTTTGGGGATTGACTAAACTTAATGAAAACTATGACAATAGGGAATTAATTTGTGATGTTTGGGTGCATACTATTTTAACACACAAAAATGTAGTGATGCGCTGAATCAGCAATACATTGGGCCTCTAAACTGCGAACTCAGAAGGGTATACAAGAATATGTAGCCTGTCAAACTGCAGTATTGAACCACCGGAGCAGTAAAAGAACTAAACAAAATATGATCTAAAACTATGGTATACTAAAGTTTATACGTCAATATAAAGCTAAATCCATTAACTTCATAACAATTGTCAAACTGTGGCAAAACAGGTTTGTGATCTTATTTAAGTACAGTACAACATTGCAAGAGACACAGCATTGGAATGCTAAGCTCACTGGTGGACATAAGTACATAAATAGCTTAAAGGCAGCTTGCTGCTGAGCTTATAGCAACACAGTGGTAACTGTCTGGTGAGAGCCCTGTCCCACACATACAGTGAAGTTGAGGGCACTTGAAATGGCAGAGGCACAGAGTCTAAGGAACTGCCCTGTGTTCTCCAGAGCTCTTGACAGTGAAGATGGGTTTCACCAAGGAAACCCCCAGATTGTGGTTCTCCAACTTACCCAAAGAGCAGCTACTTTATGGAATGTATGAAAATATACAGAGGCCCTGTGAACAGAAGAGGAGCACATTAGGAGTGAGAAGCAAAGCACAGAAACAAACAGTAATCATTAGGAACAGTAAGCAGCAATACAAAGGCAAACACTGTGGACACAGGTACCAATAACAAAATGCAGGTGAAGTCAAAGGGGATCACAAAGCTACAGAAAGCCTGAAAACTGTCAGAGGTATACAATGCAAACAAAAGCACAAGGACACCGGAATGCTCAGAAGACAGAACAGGTGCCAGGATACAGGCTGCAAGCAAGAGCACACAGAGTCATTGGGGAGAGGCCCGGAGACCCTGGGAAGACTGGGGGTAGAGAGAACTGGTAAACACTTGCAAAAAAGTTATTTGGAACACTGGGGACATTTAGAGTCTCTCATAAAGTAGGCTACTAGGAGTGTAGTTGGAAAGTCAGTGACATATGGAAGCACTGGGTGGTCTCTCAGAAAGTCAGGGACACTAGGGAGTACTGGCAGTAACTCAGAATCTTCTTTACAACACTAGGAATCTACTTGGAGATACAAAGTCACTGGGGGACCTGGCACTAAGGAACATTAGTTGTTGCTCAGGCTATGCCTGGGGGAATGAAGCCAGCATTACCAGAAAAGAAGTAGGCTTAGCTGGGATTGACATGTGGCTTACTGAATTAACAGCAGGTGGTTAACCGGTCTTGCACATAAGTCCTGTGGGAGAACAGACCTACATGCACCAGCATAACCACTGGTATTTGAGAATATAGGAGGTAGATCAGCAGCAAAGCTACAAATCTGAGACAAAGAGGATGTAAGCAGCCTGATTGTATTTGGACTGCAATTTAAGAGGGAGAGACTAGATAAAAAAAAATTGACGGTACAATAAAAAATTACAGTTGGGTATGTTAGAGACTAGGGATGAGATTTGAGTCCAAATTATAGTAGGATTTAGTCTAGACCTTTGCTTTATGGAATTCTGTGATCGTATACTAAATGGGGTATTTGCCAACCCATTGAGCAGAAACACTAACTGCAGCAAAAAAACATTGGTGCAGGATCTCCTATTAATATATCACATACAAAACTAGCCAGCAGAAAACTGCATTGCCTAAGTGATTAAGAATGAATATACTGTAATAATCGTATAATGAAAAACCATATGCACAAAGTGCGTTGGTAGAAGGTATGTGCTGATGTTTCCTCTTAAGCTTTATAGATTGGTAGTGTTGGCAGCCTCCTGTGCGAGTGGAGGATTACAATTCTGAAGGATTCCCATACTTTGATGCCTTGTCTGTGTTAAAAACACCGGGCCAGATTCACATTTACTTAATATTGCGCTGCGTAATCGAAATACTCTACGCTGCCGTATTTTACCAGGCTCTACACCGAATCCTGGTAGATTTTTGCCCGTACGCTACGGCGGCGTAGTCTATTTCTCGCCGCGTAATCGAAATACGCGATTAGGGGGCGTGAAGCATTTAAATTGAGCGCGTCCCTGCGGCGATCGAACTGCGCATGCTCCGTTCAGAAATTTCCCGCCGTGCATTGCACAAAATCACGTTGTTACGTCATTCGTTGTTTGAGTAGCGTCGTTTACGAACATTCCTATTCCCGGACGACTTACGTAAAAAATAATAAAAGACGTCGGAAAACGTAGAAATTCGACACGGGAACGACGGCAATACTTAACATGGGCTGTCTAATATTAGAGCAGCAAAAAGCTGGTATAGTTTTACGCAAATAAAAGATGACTAAAGGTGCCGTAAGAGATTGCGTATGAAGATCGTAATTTCGGGGATCGGCGGCAAAAGCTCATTAGCATACCCCGACGCGGAAAACGACGGGAAGTCCACCCAGTGGCCGCAATTTTATTGCAGTATAGATCCGAAGGGGTACGAACACGTAATCCAGTCGAATTGAAGCCTGCAGCCGTCTATTAATGGTTTGAGGTTTTCGACTAGCTAAAAAACGCGCATAATTTGAAATTACTCCAGTCTAACACCAGTTAGACAGGCGTAATGGCTCTCTGAATCTGGCCCACTGTCTGCTTCCTTTCTGATGTAGCTTAATAACTGGTGAGTGTGCAAAGATGGTGATTTGGAGCAATACGTGGAGATATATTCAGACTTTTGGATGAGCACTATACACAGATAATTGTTAGAGTTATTTATTTACCACTAAGAAGAGTCACATGTTTGTGTGACTTTTATGCGCTTCTTAAAGTTACGATTTTGTTTGGTTGTTTTATTATAAGTATATTCTTTTATACTTAGTTTTTTTCATTATAAAATTGTTATAATAATTCTTGATCATTTAGGCGCTGCACTTTGGTTTTTATATCCTATTTTGGGGTTTGTATACTTTACTTGCTTGCTATCTGCCTAAATATTGCACTTGTCTGATTTTGAAAACTAGGCAGGGTTGGGTCTGGTCAGTACTTGGATGTTAGACAGACTTGCCTTACTTGGTAGACTTGGCAGATTTACCTTACTGGCAGTTGTAGTTCACTGTATGCAGTAATCAATGTGGTGCTGCAGCTCTCTTGATGTATTGCGCGAAATCACGTCGTTACGTCATTCGTTGTTTGAGTAGCGTCGTTTACGAACACTCCTATTCCCGGACGACTTACGTAAAAAATAATAAAGGACGTCTGAAAATGTAGAAATTCGACGCAGGAACGACGGCCATACTTAACATGGGCTGTCTAATATTAGAGCAGCAAAAAGCTGGTATAGTGTTACGCAAAAAAAAAGATGACTAAAGGTGCCGTAAGAGATTGCGAATGAAGATCGTAATTTCGGGGATCGCCGGCAAAAGCTCATTTCCATACCCCGATGCGGAAAACGACGGGAAGTCCACCCAGTGGCCGCAATTTTATTGCAGAGTAGATCCGAAGGCGTACGAACACGTAATCCAGTCTAATTGAAGCCCGCAGCCGTCTATTCATGGTTTGAGGTTTCCCACTAGCTAAAAAACGCGCGTAATTTGAAATGACTCCAGTCTAACACCAGTTAGACAGGAGTTACGGCTCTCTGAATCTGGCCCATTGTGTTAAACATGCGGTAATCCACTGAAATACATAGTTTTAAACATACAGTAATCCACTGAAATATACTGCCTTAAAAATGCAGCAAAACACAGAAATATACTGCCTTAAACGTGCAGTAACTCACTGAAATATACAGTGTTAAATGTGCAGCAATGCACAGAAATATACTTTGTTAAATGTGCAGCAATGCATGGAAATATACTTTGTTAAATGTGCAGTAATGCACTGACATATACAGCGTTAAATGTGCAGTAACACACTCAAATATACTTTGGTAAACGTTCACTAATAGACTGAACTATACAGTCCCTGACAAAAGTCTTGTCGCTTCTCTATTATGTAGAAACTCCTGCTATTAACCTGACTTTTAATTAATCAATTGGTGTTAGAAATAGCTCATATATAAAGCTAAAGCCCTCCCAAATGATGTTTAATGCACTGAAATAAATTAGTTTCACTGAAAAAAGATTCATCACTTAATCAAGACAGAAAGTTCAAATTTTGGCAAGAAATTGAACAACTTTACTGAAAATCCAAAAATATGTCAGCCAATTAAGTAGTGGTGCTGTGATGCAAGATCCAAATGTAATTTATTGTATGACTTCCATGAGCTTGAAGGACAGCATCCATGCGGTTTGGCAATGATTCATACAATTTATTGATGAAGTCATCAGGAATAGCATAGAAAACAGTCTTGCATGCCTCCCACAGTTCATCAATATTCTTTGGTTTCGTCTTCCATGCTTCCTTTTTCATCCTACACCACATATGCTCAATGATGTTCATGTCTGGTGACTGGGCTGGCCAATCCTGGAGCATCTTGATCTTCTTTGCCTTAAGGAACTTTGATGGAGATGGAAGTATGCGATGGAGCACCATCCTGCTGCAAAATGTGGCCTTTTTTATGGTTAGGAATATAAGAGGTAGCTAAGATTTCTAGGTATTTTAGACTATTGATGTTGCCTTCTGCCCTGCAGATCCCTCGCACACTCCCATAATGGATCTAACCCCAGACCATGATTTTGCCTCCACCAAGCTTCACTGTTTTCTGGGTAAATCCTGGCTCCATGCGGGTTCCAGTAGGTCTCCTGCAATATTTGCAGCGACTGTGGTGTAATTCAACAGAAGATTCATCTGAAAAATCCACCTTCTGCCACTTTTCCAGAGTCCATCCTTTTAGCAGGCTGTGGCCCTTGGCAAATGCCACACGGTTTTTCAATTGTCTTTTGTTTAGTGCTGGCTTATAGGCACTGATTTGACCATGGAGGCCATTTTGAGACAGAATCCGACAAATTGTTCTGGTTGACACAGGGACTTTAGGTGACCAGTTCTCGTGGAACTCTGCTGCCATGGAAAATGGGCTGGCCTTGGATTTTCGAGCCAACAAATGGTCCTCTCGAGCAGTTGTCTTGCGGGGTCGGCCTGACCTGGCCTTGTCCAAAATGTCTCCAGTCTCTTCAAATCTTTTTTTTATTCTCTGCACCTAACACTGAGACACATTGAAGCTGTCTGCCACATCAGCAGTGGATCTGGTCTTCAGCCTCTTGATTATCAACACTTTAGTCTCCGTGTGAATCTTAGGCATGTTTGCAGAGGTCTAGTTGCAGTTGAGAAGGTCTAGTGTACTGGGGTTATTTTTCTTTTCCAATAGTTTTTATTTGAGAAAAAAAAAAGAACAGTACAAACATTTCTCGATACAAACAACAGGTGAGAGACATCTTGCACATCCGTTACAATATCTGATTGGTGCAGAACCATGTATTCTAAAGGATGGATATCATATAGCTTCATCGTAAGAATGTAACATATACAACGAGCAATTATTCAGCATTCAATAGATAAAGATCTTTATAGATAACAGCGTGGACCCCTGTATCGGCGCCCCCTCCTGGGAACAAGCTGCGCCTGAACACACAGGGCCACTATTCACATTATAACCAGCAAAAAAAACGAAACAATTACAGTTACGATCCACTCTAAAATGTACAGTGTTAACTAGTGTCTTAATCCTCTGTATTTATACTTCTGTAGAGACAAGGGGTGAGAAGGAAGGTATATAAGAATATATAAGAAAGAAAGCAAAGGGCAGGTGAATCAGGTAGAGGACAGGTAAAGAAGGAGAAAGGAAGGAAGGGAAGACAAAGAGACAAATAGACAGGGCGGATGCTGCTCAGACATATATGGAATGGTTATGTGGGAGAGTTGTGAGCGTACCAATCTCTCCACGGAGTCCAGATGTGGTATTTCTCGGCTAATCTATTTTGGGAGGCCTCAAACATGGTTTCATAGGTGACGTGTAAATTGGTCGTCCTTATGACATCTAGGAGGGAGGGTGTTGCCGCCCTCCTCCAACGCCTCAACAATTCCAATCTTGCACTCAGGAGTATGTGTGTCACCACGTTCCGGAGGGTAGGCTTAATAGCATCTATCCCCAGGGACAGGATTGCCATATTTACTGTATTAGGGATATTAGTTTTGCACACGCGGTTTGTCAAGTTAAGCACCTCTATCCAATAATTTCCTAGTACAGGACAGAGCCCCAGAATGTGAATTAGGGATCCTCTCTGACCACAATTTCTCCAACATAGAGGAGAAGCCGATTTGTCAAACCCAGCAATTCGGGTCGGGGTCATGTACCACCTGAGTAGGATCTTTTGGGACATTTCCCACAAGTTGGCGCTTCTGGAAGCTTTGTATATGGATGCAACGGCACATTTCCATTGGTCCAACGTGTAAGTGGCTCCTAGGTCAGATTCCCACGTTCGCATGGAAGGGGATTTAACAAAGTCAGTTTTATGGCCTAGAATATTATAGAATAGGGAAATACCTTTGATGTTGGTGTGTGGATTGGACAGATAAAGGAACACTCGCCATGGGACTTCAGTACTCATCTCCGCATGGGTGTTCAGTAGATGAGAAATACGTATGTAGGTAAAATGCTCCTTACTGTCCAAATTATATTCGACCTGAAGAGATCGGAAAGATTTGATAGTTGGGCCTATACTTACGTCAGCCACTGTAGCTATGCCTAATGAGTGCCAATGCGTGACATTCAAGTCTGGTGTAAACAAGTGTAGGCTCGTAATGGGATGATATATAGTCTTGGTATTGGTGCCCTCTAGTGGTTCATGCCTAAGTTTTTTCCACGCTTGTATAGAAGCGAGGATAGTGGGTGACAATCCTAATGGAAGGGTTCTTAAAAACTTACTAGATAGTAGGAGGTCATAGCAAGTGGCATCAGGGCATTGTGCGGATTCTAATTCTAACCACCTATTAGGAGTCCCCCCAGGGAACCAGTGTTTCAGTTGGGCCAATATGGATGCTACGTAGTAGTCCCTAATGAGGACATGGCCCACCCTTCCCGCTGATTTATTTTTGATCAATTTTGGAAAGGTACATCTAGCTTTCCGTTCCTGCCACAGGAACCTATTTACCATGAATTGTGCTTTGCGGAAGAACCTGTCGGGGACTGGTATAGGGAGGCTCCGAAATAAATAAATAAGCTGTGGTAACACTACCATTTTCATGGCAGCTAAAGGCCCTGACCAAGACGATTCTTTCCACTTCAAGTCTTGCAGGGCCTTATGAAGGACACTTAGGAATGCGTCATAGTTAGCTGCCACTAGATCAGTCACCCGAGCGGTCAGTTTGACCCCTAGGTATTGTATGCCCTCCGCGTTCCAAGTGTAAGGGTAGGATGCCTTAAGCTGTGAACACGTAGGAGCATCGAGTCCAAGACCCAGGATAAATGACTTGCTATTATTAACCTTATAATAGGAAACCTCATTAAATGTTCTCAATGCATCGTGCGTCGCAGCCAGGGAGGAACCTACCTCCGTCATAATCAATATGATATCGTCTGCAAAAAGACTTATAAAATGTGTATGATCTCCTACGCGGTAGCCTGCGATGTTCGGGTGGGACCTAATATAGGTGGCGAAGGGCTCCATCAGCAGGTTAAAAATTAAGGAGGATAGGGGGCAGCCTTGCCTAGTCCCGTTAGTGATAGTAAAGGGGGTAGAAAGAGCTCCAGAAACAAAAACTCTAGCTGAGGGCTTAGAGTATAGGGCAAGTATAGCCGACAAAATACTTTCTGAAAATCCAAGGGCCTCCAGCACTTTTAACAGATAATGCCAATGGATTCGATCAAAAGCCTTCTCTGCGTCCAGCGAGAGGAGCAGAGAAGGCCTTCTTTGTACCTAAGCTAGGTGGATGATATTGATCATTCGACGAGTTGCATCTAAAGTTTGCCTATGTTTGGTAAAACCGGTCTGATCTGGATGGATAAGGGTTGGCAATATGTCCACCATGCGTGAGGCTATCAGTTTGGCGTAAATTTTTAGATCAGTATTTAATAAGGAGATTAGGCGGAAATTAGGAGGAGAGGTGGGTTCCTTCCCCGGCTTGGGTAAAGCAACTATGACAGCTTCCAACATTTCCAGCGGGAAAGAAGCAGAGGCAGCAGCAGATTGGTATACTTGCAACAGAAACTGAGAGAGTAATTGTTGAAACGATGTGTAATATTCTCCACCAAAGCCGTCTGGGCCAGGTGATTTGTTCGCAGGGAGCGAACCTATCACAGCCAAAATTTCAGCAACAGTAAATGGCAAATTCAACTCTTGAGATTGGGCCGGGGACAATTTGGGTAGAGATATCCTTTGCAGGAATTCGTCAATGCTATCAGATGTAGGTTGTACAATTAAAGGGTCGTTTTTTAAGTTATACAAGGATTCGTAATAGCTACTAAAAGCGTTAGCAATTTTCCAGGGGTGGTATTCTTTTTGGTTAGTTTTGGGGTGAATCACATAGGGAATTTTAAGTTTATATCTATGTCCCCGAAGGGTTCGCGCTAGTAACTTTCCTGCCTTGTTTCCTGATGCATAGTAATGCATCTTAAGCCTTTTCAAAGTTCTCCAGGGGGAGTAGGCGTAGGTCATATCGCAGTTTGGTCAGTTGAGTGGAGATAGGTTGGGACATCGCCCGTTTATTTAGGGACTCTAGCACAGATATTTGGTCTAATAATGCAGTAACCCGCCGCTGCCTCTGCCGTTTATTCCTTGCCCCTTCCTGTATACATATACCTCTCATGTACGCTTTGTGAGCGTTCCATAAGATGAAGAGACTCTGTACCGAGTCCTTATTCTCACCAAAAAAATTAATCAAATGCTTCTCAAGATTGTCTCTCACTGCTTTTTGTTGTAACATGCAAGTATTAAGCCTCAATACACGGTCAGAACTGGCAGTGGCAGAGTCTGCCATGGTGAGAGCGATAGGCGCATGGTCAGACCATGTTATGTTGTCAATGGTGGTGGAATTCGTTTTGAGTAAAGTTTGTTGGTCTACCAAAAAGAGGTCAATCCGAGTGTATACGCGGTGTGGTAAAGAAAAAAAGGAAAAGTCTCTCTCGGTCACATGTAGACAGCGCCAGGCATCGTAGACATTCCATTTGTGGATGGATGGGAGTAAGGCTTGGCGATGGCGGCTAGGTGGGGACGTAGAGTCAATAGTTGGATCAGGTGTGATATTAAAGTCGCCACAGATTATCAATGAACCTTGGCATAGGGCGGAGACCTTAGTCATCAGCGTGTTTAAAAAGCGGACTTGGTGTTTGTTTGGAGAATAAGCATTTACAATGGTATAAGGAGCAGAGTCCAGGTCGCAGACAATAATGAGGTATCTGCCTAGTTGGTCCGCAATTATATTGTGTAGTTTGAAAGCAACTGTGTCCCTGACCGCAATCAGAACCCTCTTAGTCTTTGAATCAGCGTTAGCTGTATATACATGCGGAAAATTCTTATGAGAGCATTTAGGAGGTGCCTTAGCATGAACATGTGTCTCTTGGGCACAAAGGATATCACTCTTATGTAATAGAGCCTCCTGCCACAGAGATTTCCACTTGACGGGGTGGTTGAGCCCCTTGGCATTTATTGACAAGAAGTTAAGAGGCATGGTAGAAGAACTAAGGGGCGTGCACATGTTGGGAGACTTAGCCCCTTGTAGATCACTAAGTGTGGGCATGGGTTCGTCAAACTGCCAGTATCCTCAGGGAGAAGTTGCAGAGCAATGGTGCTGAGAAGGTACTCACATTTAGTAGGCCAGGCTGTAGTGCCGGGGTGATGTATCTCCGCTCGTGAAGGTCCGTCCAAGTGGCGAAGGAGGGAGATCGATAAAGGATCCAGAGAGATACCAGTTGAGTGCATCCAGTGAAGATGGAGAGAAGAAAAGCAAAAACACAGATTTGCATCCTTCTGCGACTTAAGAGAAAGAAAAGGAAAAATATAAAGTTCAACAAAACAGTCAAAACAAAACAAATAAGAGGGACATGGGTCCCTCGGTGACAGCAAGAAGCTGCAACTTGCATAGGGGGGTCAAAGTCAGCCATGTGAGGGCATCCTAGAACTCAGGGATTGAAGACCAAAGGTCAATAAAGAAACAAAAAGCCACCCTTTTTGGTTTACAGTATGCGTTTTAGCATTCCTGGTAGTAACCGACTTCCATCCCGGGTCCAAATGTTGTGGTGTGCTAGACAGCACTAGTTCGTCATTAGCATCGGGAAGGAGTCCCCATTCTCTGAGGAGGTCAAGGCCTTTCTCCAATGATGTCACTACAAATTCACGATTGCCTTTCATAATTGACAGCTTCATAGGGTAACCCCACCGGTAGCTTATATTGTGGTTACAAAGTATCTTAGTTACTGAGATTAGGTTTTTCCGTTTCTGCAATGTATACTGGGATAAGTCTGCAAAGAATTGTACATTTTGGAACTGTTCAGGAACCTGATCCCTCTTTCTCATGGTATACATCAACTTGTCTTTGACATGAAAAAAGTGCAGACGGAGGATTATGTCCCTGGGCACTTGATCCGGGAGGTGAGGGGGTTTTGGCAAGCGATGAATCCAATCAATCGTGACGTCTAAGTCAGTTAGGTCAGGGAGAATAGACTTAAACATGGTAGCTGCATATGAGGCAAGGTCAGATTGCATAACAGATTCAGGGACCCCCCTTATTTTCATGTTGTTCCTTCTAGACCTGTCCTCGATGTCAGCCAGCTTTGCCTTAATCCATTCCGAGTCAGCCTCTCTATCCTCATTTGCATCAACTAAGTCATTGATTGTAGTGGCATATTCCCCCATTTTAGTTTCTATATGTGTCACTCTGCTCACCACCTCCTGGATGTCCCCATTCAAGCGGTGCATGCATGCTGCTATGTCTGACTGCAAGGTGCTCCTGAGGGATATGAGCATATCCTTCAGTACAGTGTCCAGCACAGGCTGATTCTGCGTTGGATAGGACACGATTGAGTCCCGCGTATCATCCCCAGACTCTGAGGCCTGACTGTCTGCTGGGCTCACGGCCAGGCCAGAGCCACGTCCATCCAGCCGCGGTCTAGATTTTGCGGGGCTGCAGGAGGACGGGGTATGAGGCGGAGAGGAGGCTGCGGTGGGGGATGGCTTGGAGGGGGGTCGGTTACCTTTGCTAGCCGCGTTGGTCCCAGGCCGGCCCTGCGTATGTGAGTAGGCCTTGGCGCCATCTTGTCTCGTGTTCCCCCCGGCCGGCGAGAAGAAATCTGTGAGGCGCTGGGGCTTACGGTCCATCCGGCGTTTCCCCTTCATGGCGACGAGGAGGTAGACCGGGAGACTCATTGCTGAACGTTCAGGAGAGGGTAGGGTGTCTTGCTGCGTGCCACGGTGTCCCTGGTTCGACGGAGCTCCGGAGTTACACGTCCATACACGCTCCGCGTCAGGCCACGCCCCCCCCCCCTGGGGTTCTTTTTATACACACCTGAGACCTAATTGATCCATTATTAGTCAAGATGACAACACTTATGTTTTGGCAAAAATTTACTTAATGGGCTTTACCAAGTTGTGAATATTAGAATACTTTTTGTCTGTTTCGTTTTGCACTGAAATATTATCACAAAAGCTGTTAAAGCTGTTGGGATTAAAATGACCCATTTCTTGTAACAAAATCTTGATTAGAAATATATTTTAGCTGTACTTCAGGTCAATTTGTACACAAGCGACAAGACTTTTGTCAGGGACTGTACTACGTAAAATGTGCACTAATGCACTAAAATATACTTTGTTAAACATGCATTAATGCACTGAAATATACTTTGTTAAACATGCATTAACGCACTGAAATATATTGCATTCAACGTGCAGTAATGCACTAAAATATGCTGCATTAAATGTGCAGTAATGCACTGAAATATGCTGCATTAAATGTGCAGTAATCCACTAAAGTATACAGCCTTAAATGTGCAGCAATGCACATAAATAAAAAAAGGAAAAAAAGCAGCGCCTTCTATGCATAGTAATTAGATTATTTATTGGAGAAGATAATCATATAAAAGTACCACTCACAAAGGAGCTAAAAACATGGGGCTTATCTGTAGGTTTCTTTCATGCGCTCTTTGCCTGGATAGGTGGTGCTCTATAAGCCTGGAGTGTTGTAGGCTGGAATCGCTGTTGGTCCTTGCCTCTATCCGCAGCGGTGAGGGAACCACACACTCACAATGCCAATAAATAATCAAATTACTACGCTTAGAAGGAGCTGGCAGCCTTCCCTGTGCTAGTATAGTCGATCATCTTTTATATGGACTTGCTATAATGGACTAATGGACTAACATATGCAGTTCCAATTCTTTTTTCCCGCTTACCCTTAAACACTCCAACACTTCCCCCTTTTTATTGTATTAGTCTTTTGCAACCCCATCCGGAGAGCGCTCGATTAATCCTTGGTTTTTCAATGCACGGAAATATACTTTGTTAAATGTGCAGTAAGGCACGGAAATATACTTTATTAAACATGCACTAAACTATACTGCGTTAAACATGCAGTAACATACTGAAATATACTGTGTTAAGCGTGCAACAACGCACTAAAATATACTGCGTTGAACGTGCAGTAAAGCACTGAACTATAGACATGTGCATTGCTGATCAAATCATTTTTTTTTTTTTCATTTTCATTTCATTCGTTTTTTTTGCTTTTTTTCGGAAATTCAGGAAATTTAAAAATTCGGAATTCGGAAATTCGGAAATTTGAAAAATTCGGAATTCGGAAATTTGTAAGATTCCTAACACCCAACCCTAACCCTCTAACCCTAAATCCTAACTCCAACCTTAGCCATAACCCCTAATGGCTAACCTTAAACCCTAACCTTAAATCCTATCCCTAGCCCTAAACCTAGCTGTAGCCCTAACCACTAACCCGCAACCCCAACCTTAACCCTAACCCCTAACCCAACCCTACCCTAAGCCCTAACCCTACCCTAAGCCCTGATCCTAAGCCCTGATCCTAAGCCCTGACCCTAAGCCATGACCCTAAGCCATGACCCTAAGCCATGACCCTCTAACTCTAACCCTAAGAATTTCCTAACTTCAAATTTTCGAAGTTCGATTTTTCAAATGTTCGAATTTTGATTTTTTGCAATTCCGAATCTTCCAAATCTCGATATTTTAGAAAATTTTGAAATTCGACATTTCGGAAATCCGAAAATTTAGAAGTGTAAAAATTCGGACATTTCAGAACTAATTTGTCAAAATTTGTTAAAAAACGAATTCGGAACTAAAGGAATTGCACATGTCTAATGAAATGTACTGCATTAAACATGCACTGAACTATACTGTGTTAAACATGCAGTAACGCACTGAAATATACAGCGTTAAATGTGCAGTAATGCACTGAACTATACTGTACTGTGTTAAATTTCAGTAACACACTGAAATATTCTGCATTAAATGTAAATTAACACACCAAAATATGCTGCAGGAAACCTGCCCTGACAAAATAAACTGACACTAAAGTAAAAATAAATGGTCAAACTACCATTACGCTGCACTATCACTAGTCTACACTGACAAAAGACTCACTAAAGTACACTAACTCGCTAGCAGCACTAACAGAGCCCTAAATAACCCAACCACACTGAAATTCACTGTAATGCGGTAGTTGCAATTTGCAACCCTGAACATAGCACTACATAGCTTTGTGGATAGTAAGCTAGCAGTGTACAGTAGTACTAAAACTATCATTGCCTCACAAAGCTTTTAGCTGTCCCTCACTGCTCAAAATTTAGCGCATTGGCAGACAGCTGTTGGAAAAGTTGATTTTTTCAGGAAGGTGACTGGTACATTTTTAAAGCCCCATGTTTGGCCCACAAGGGTCATAACAAAGGCATATGTGACTTTACAGTGTGCAAGATGCTTAGTAAGTTTTTTTTTGTTTTTGTTTTTTACTGAAACCTTAGGTACAGTACTTCAATAAACCAGCATCATTTACAGGGTTACAGAATCGTATCCTTTTATTTTACCCTTTTTTTTTAATCACTTCTATTTTATTCAATTTTTGCCATTATAATACACTTTGTGCGCATAGTCAAATACAGGATACAGTACATATTAACCACTTAAGGACCCCCGCACGCACATATACGGCCACAGAATGGCTCGTACAGGCACAAGGGCGTAAATTTACGTCCCCGCCTAAGTGCGGTTCGGGGGTCCCATCGGAACCCCTCCGCGGCGTGCGGGGGTCCCCCTGGCTCCGGGAGCGATCCGGGACGAGCGGGCGGATGTCGGCGTTTACCCGCCCCCCCGCGATCGCTCCCAGCCAATGGGAGTGCTCCCCCTTCTTGTAACTTCCTCCTCCTGTGTTTACACAGGAAGGAGGAAATGATGTCACCTCTCATCGCAGTGGTGTTTCCCACCGCTGCTGATGAGAGAAGACATCACAAGTAAGTGTGCACCAACACAACACTGACACACACTCACATAGGCACATTAACCCCTTTTGATCGCCCCCCCCCCCCACCCCCCTGTCACAGTGTCACTGAATGCAGTGATCTAATCACTGCATTTAGTGTCAGTGTGACAGGCAGTGTAAAATCAGTTAGTGTTAGGTTCAGGATAGCCCCCCCACCCCCCCTAATAAAGTTTTAACCCCCTGATCACCGCCCTTGTTAACCCTTTCACTCCCTATTGCCAGCGTCACTAAGCGATCATTTTTCTGATCGCTGTATTAGTGTCACTGTTCCCGCTAGGTAGCTATTTTTTTTTATTGCGATTTTTTTTTTTACTAAAGACATGTGGCTAAATACATTTTGGCCTAAATGTTTGACTAAAATTTAGTTTATTTGATTTTTTTTTAACAAAAAGTAAAAAATAGTGTTTTTTTTTCAAAAATGTCGCTCTATTTTTGTATATAGCGCAAAAAATAAAAATCGCAGAGGTGATCAAATACCACCAAAAGAAAGCTCTATTTGTGGGAAGAAAAGGACGCAAATTTTGTTTGGGAGCCACGTCGCACGACCGCGCAATTGTCTGTTAAAGCGACGCAGTGCCGAATCGCAAAAACACCTTGGGTCATTTACCAGCGTATTGGTCCGGGTCTTAAGTGGTTAAATAGATAACAACAATGTGTAAAATTCTAATTCCCATACATACTACCTTTTCTTGATCTATATCCCTTTTGTGCATTGTTTTGTGCGTGGTTTCTAATTGCCTCCCTCCCTCCCTTCCCTTCCCACACCACCTTGTCTTAATCATTTAAATTTACCTCTCATTTATTTTCTTGTTTCTATGCACTACTCCTCTTCGTTCCTTGCATTTAACTCTGTAGTCTATCCCTTATCGTCTGTGGCGGCGAGAGTCTGGCATCACCCAACCATGATTGCCATATCTGATCAAATTTCCCAATATCCCCCCTTCGGCTATATGTTAATCTTTCTCTAAGGCCTCGTACACACGAGGCAATCCATTTGTTCAAATCGGTCGGACCGACCGATTTGAACAAATCTGTCTGCTTGGATTTTGGTTTGCTCGCGTGTACACACGAGCAAACCAAAATCCCCGCCAGCAGACAGCGCGCTGACGTGTCGGTGACGTGGCGGTGACGTTGACGCTGCCACGTCACCGCACCAGGAGGTAAAACACTTCCGCGCATGCGTCGAAACCATTCGGCGCGTGTGCGAGAAGACATGTCTGCTGGTTAGCGTACTAACCAGCAGACATGTCGGGCGGACGGGTTCCCAGCCGACAGATTGGTAAGCATGCTTTCCAATCTGTCGGGTGGCCAAATCTGTTGGCTCGCCCGTACACACGATCGAATCTGTCTGCTGAAACGGTCTAGCAGACCGTTTCCAGCAGACAGATTTGATTGTGTGTACGAGGCCTAAGGAGTAGAGAGTTCACAAGTAGAATCCACTGCCTTCCCATGGGTACCTCTAGTGCCATCCAGTATTGTGCTATACGTTTTCTTGCTAGGTATAATACTCTAGTTAACATTATATAGATTCCTTTTGGGAATGTTTCCACCCTTATGGCCCCTTACCCTTGTAACAAACCAAAGTGAGGATTTTTGTCAGTTACATTAGATTTGTGTAGCTGAGTAATCCTAAAGGATATAAATTAAATATTATAAATTGTTGAGAGTTCCTTTTGTATATATAGATATACAAAAACAGTATGTACCTTTGATCTTGTATAAACTTATTTATGTGTCTGAGCATTTCTCCTTTTTTCTCTTCTAGGTTCTTCTTTTTAGGGAATACATAGGAATTCCATACATCTACTGTATATGCTTAATAACTGCACCCATTACCGAGAAACCCTCATAGTACAACTAATTATAATGTGGGCTGTCAAAACCGTCTCACACCAAATTATTAACACATTATTCAGTAAATGGTACAAACATGGATATATAATAAATGGCCAATCAAAGTTTGAGAAAGTTGTAAGTGCCCATCAATTATTGCTTTACTTGAATTTCCAGATTTAAAGTATGAACTGGCATGTCAGTACCAAACATGGGTCCTATATTTCACGTATTTGGGTAGCAAAGCATCAAATGTTTAATAAGAAATCATAGACTGCATGCTTAAAAACATACAAAGTAAATGTTGTTTTTGCATGCAATTAATTTAAATATAAGTTCTTGAGTTTCCCAACAGGTTGTCATAGGAAAGGCTCAGACTAATTAAGGTCTTTTTTGTAACAGCAGTCTTGTTTTCAAATTAATAAAATTATCTAATAGTAGGGACTAGAGTGCATAAGACAACAAGAGCTTAATTTAAAATGCATTATTTCCATCATGAAAGAAGGAGTTCATCGTAGTTCAAAATATGAAAATCCACATGTCGATCATTAGCCTTGGCAATAAGGAAAATAAATGAACCCTTTGTAAATGATGAATAATCCTATTTTTTTCCAGGAAGGAGCTTAGTAGTACAGTGTGTGTATGTATGTGTGTATATATATATATATATATATATATATATATTTATATATTTACATATACACACACGGTATATACACAAACATATTTCACTTTTTCAATAAAAAAAAGGGGTACAATACAAAACACAGTGAGATTGATACATACTGCAAGTACAATTGTCTCCCATACATAGAAAGAGTAAGGAATAAAGAACACATCATATAAAAAGTGGAGGAAATACTAATTTAATTTCACAACTTAGTAGTAGTATTCAGTGTCCTACAAATCAGAATATGTGACTTCAAACTTTAGAGCCAGCAAGTACAAAATCTGCAGGCAAATCTAACAACCAGTTATTGGGACCCTACTGGAAAAACATGATTTTTCCAATCCAATGTGTCAATTTAAAACCGTAAACTTGCCCAAATTGTGCAAACGGCACATATTTATAGAATTTAAGCAAATCTCTCCTTCTCTCTCTCTATATGCTTTTACCATTCCAAATGGATTTGTTTAAGAGCTTTTACTAGGGTAGGCCATTTTTGAGCATGACCATGCTATTATGCATGCCTATGTTTTCAGCAAGTAAAATGACTACAACATTAGCAGCGCTAGTGAAAAAATAGCAGGCAAATAGCAATGCGTTTGCTTAAACAATATACAAAAAATGTGGTTTGAGCCTGAATCAACCAATCAAAAAAAAATTGACAACAATCATATATCTAAAAATAATTCAATGAAAATATTCCAGCTTCATCCACAAGGGATGCAGTCCTAATGGTCAAGTGCAAATAACAACAAAACTAGAGAAAAAATAGTTCCCCCAAAGAAGACCAAGATTAGAACACTATGGAAAAAACACTACATTTTATTAAGTAGAAAAAATATAGTGCAACAAAAGACATATAGAAAATGGAAGATAAACAGAGTGGTATCACCATTAAAAAAAGATAATGTTGTCAATTAATATCAAGGGAATCGCAGCTGCGTATCAGACATACATAACCCAATGACCAAACACACCTGGTTCAGGCACACAATTAATGGAGCACAGCTCAGAATGGGAACACCCCCAGACTTTAGACTAAAATATGCACCAGACAAAGAATTAGATAAATTCGAAGCTTATATAGATTTGCACAAATTTGTGCGCAAGTTAAATATTAAAAAGTTTTTTGCAAATAAAAAGAACAAACAAGAGGAGAACATTACCCACTATGAGCATTCTAGTTTAAGAAACAACTCAACGTTCAACCCCAAAAACAAACAAAATGAAAGTTTGACGGTATTTAGAAAAATGGTAGAAGAAGATATAAGGAATTTGAAGGTGAATAAATCAAAACGTAATAAAATATGGAAAACGATTAGAGACCTTGAAAAGAAGAAAAATATCGTTATCCGACCTGCGGATAAAGGGGGAGGATTGGTTATCCTCAGAAAAACAGATTATGAATTGGAAATGATCAAACTACTCAATATACCAGACACTTACAAAAAATTGAAGTCAAACCCTAAAAAGGAATACAACAAGAAACTAAATTCATATGTAGAAAAGAGCAAGAAGCTGGGTATACTTACTAAAAAAAGAAGCCAAATACTTAACCCCAGAAACAGCTAAGACACCTATATCTACTATGTTCCAAAAGTACACAAAAAACAAACGAATCCGCCGGGAAGACCGATCATAAGCGGCATAGACTCGCTTTTCTCAAGACTTGGAGCATATATTGATGGATTTCTACAGCCATTAGTAAAGGAAGGACCATCATACCTCAAGGACAGTAGACAGCTCATAATGGAACTTAGAGATTTGGAAAAAGAATCTACGGATCTTTTAGTTACTATAGACGTCCACTCTTTGTACACTAATATAGTGCAGGAAGATGGCATTAAAGGGGTAAAATGGGCCCTACATAAAGATTCCAAATTAAAGCAGGAACAAATAAAATACATTTTGGAGGGTCTAACACTAGCCATGAGCCACAATTATTTTTGGAACAAGGGAATTTTTTTTGTCCAGACCAAAAGAGTGGCCATGGGGGCCAAATATGCCCCCAGTGTAGCAAACATCTTTTTGAACCACTGGGAGGCAGAACAGATTCAAGGAGCAGATAGATCACTCTTGAAATTCTATAGAAGGTATATAGATGACATACTGATAGTATGGGGCGGCACAGAAACGGAGTTACAGATGTTTTTTGATAAGATCAACAACAATATCTATGGCATTACTTTTTCGGGTATCTGGAATACAGACTCTTTTGATTATTTGGACTTACAACTGTTTAAAGCAGGCGATAGAATCCATATCAGAACGTTTTTTTTTTAAACTGACAGAAACAGCTACATCTAGGTAACAAGCTGTCACCACAAACAATGGATTCAAAACATCCCTAAAGAACAACTTATGAGATTATTTAGAAACTGCAGCAATAAAACTGACTTTGAAATACAAGCCACACAAATTATCAATACATTTGTGGAAAAAGGATACCAGCGAAAAAGCCTTGACATTTTGAAAAATAATGTCAAGGGGGGTGTGTCCTGGGGCTCTAACTGAGTGGACATGCCTGCTTAGAGCTCCGCTTCACGGGACAGGAGCCGCGGATAATTCGACTCAAATCCAGCCGCAAAACATATGAAAATCAGCCTTATACCAGCTGGAAGGTGAGAGGACCACAGAAAACAAAAAATGGTGCTGGGAGGCTCGAGGAATAGATCCAAAACGATCCCCTCATGCAGCGCTCAGCTGACTGGAAGCGCTGCCAGGAAAACACAGCTCGCCTCAGAGCAGCTCCCCTCAGGAAAACAAAGGAAACAAAAAGGCAGCTAAAGCAGCCAAACCTGACAACCTAATGGCAGCACTATCTAACATTTCCCTTTAGAAAATGAGGAAGAAGAGGCCAGCACAATATCACAAAGGGATATTGGGGACAGTGAAGTCCCCTCAGAACTGCTCAAGCAGTTTTAAAGGATGCTTCGCAGAGCCCTTAAACAGACCTCAGAGCAAATCACCTCAAGTCTCACTAAGGAAATAAGAGAAGTGGGATGCCGCACAGATGCCCTGGAAGCCAAGGTAGAGGAGATTGAAGTTTACACACAGGACTGTATATCTGAGATTGACGCACTTAAAGAGGAAAATATCACCTTACAGAATAGATTAGAGGACTTTGAGAACCGGGAAAAGAGGTCTAACCTAAGATTTAGGGGCATACCAGAGTCTGTAATGGACCTTCAATTCACCGTCTTAGCTCTATGTCAAGAACTACTCCCAGGTATTCCTGTTGAACGTCTAGAAATGGACAGAATTCACAGGGCACTTACCCCTAAAAAAACAGATGGTCCTCCCAGGGACATAGTAGCCAAGTTCCACTACTATAAGTCTAAAGAGCAAATTTTGACGGCAGCAAGGGAAAAAAACAACTTGTCATTCCAAGGCTATAGTTATCAAATTTTCGCTGACATCTCGCAATTAACCATCACTAAAAGAAGAGCTATGAAACCCCTCCTAATTGAGTTGCAGCAACGAAATGTTAAATACCAATGGGGTTTCCCCTTCTCCCTTCGGTTCACGCTACAAGGAACGAAAATAGTCTGTAGAACTCCCGATCAACTGCACCAAGCCCTGGTTGACTTCAAGCTAATCGAGCAACCCTCTGCTACTTCAACTGCACGCAGAAGACAGTCTTCTTCTCCTTCTAGCAACCAAGTACAGCAGGATCAAAATGATGACATCCGTCATTCAAGAGACTTGGGGAAACTCTGAGTGTTCATACACACACTTTATCAACAGCCTTAATCGACCTGACATTCTTTCATCCACCCCCCCTCAAACCAACTCTCGTACACCCTATATCAATAGCTTACCTGGTACTTCCCCTGCGCACTAACTTAGATTCTTTATTCCATTGGGATGTCCATCATGACTGAGACAATTTTTCCGTCACGACAAGTACCCAGGTAACCAACACTCCTCTTCAAACCCTATCCCATATCTATCTTCCCGGCCTAGCCCCAGAGTAACCCATCTCGCTCCAATCGCCGCAAGTCCCATCTGGGTAACGCTTAACATACCTAGGTAGGGAAAAGTCCCCTCTCCCCCCTCCCTTTCAGCAGACAACACAATTATTTGGAACATGCACTTAGAACTCTCTTACCTTTTCTTCACACATTACAGAATGCGGCTTCCTGTCCTGTGGGAAAACATGCTCCCTGCCCGGTCTACCTCGGGTCCCCAAACTAATATGTGGGGATCCGACGATGACCACCTTTTCCTTGGCAGGAACCTATTTCCCCAGCCAAGGGGATATTTTGAACACTTACTTTATGAGTTGATACATGACAATGCTCTAACCTATGTTGTTTTTTCTCTCCCTTTCGAGTTCTCCTCTCTAGGAACCTTCCCATCCTCATTCCCTACCCCGTCTGCATGGAGTGATCCGGGCAACAGCCGCACGTGGAATCACGGTAAGACGAAAACCTTGGTTTGGCTACCATGGCACCTCTGAACCTATTATCTCTCAATGTACAAGGTTTGAATGTACCACAGAAGCGAACAAAAGCATTTAGGCTCTTCCAATCAAAAAAGGCCCACATAGTATGCTTGCAGGAAACACATTTTACCCCGAACACGACCCCTAAATATTTCCACTCAGCTTACCCACAAATATACACTGCATCGGCCCCAGTAAAGAAGAGAGGTACTCTTATAGCTATCCATCGCTCTACCCCATTTACATTAAACTCAGAACTTAAGGACCCAGAAGGGAGATACCTGATTCTAACAGGTTACATTCTAGACACAGCAGTCACGATAGTATCTTATTACGCCCCTAACCTCAACCCAATGCCATTTATGTCCCACCTTCTTCAAACTATCAACTCCCATAAAATAGGTTCACTTCTAATATGTGGAGACTCCAATCAAGTTCTTCTCCCTTTTTTAGACAGGTCGCCCTATGTTCAACAGAAACAACAACCCAAATGGAATCTCCCCAATCTCCTTTCAAAACACAATCTTGTAGACTCCTGGAGAGAATCGAACCCCACAAGATGCAATTATACATACTTTTCTAATCCACACCAATCCTTTAGCAGAATAGACCACATATTTTTAACAATCGGAATGATACCTGAAATCCTCAACTCAGACATAATCCCTGTTCCATGGTCAGACCACAACGCTGTACTCACAACTATAGCATCTACTATCCCCAAAAAACATGACCGATCCTGGTACATGCCAGAAATATTACTCAACCACCCCTCTCATAGCTTAGCAATTGAACAATCCTTGAGAGACTACTTAATTCACAACGAGAGTCCGGACATTTCTGCCCTCACGCTATGGGAAGCCCACAAGTCGGTCCTAAGGGGGAATTTCCAAAGACAAATAGGGATCCTCAAAAAAGAAAGAAAACAAATGGCAATAAAGCTAGAAACAGAATTTAACTTAGCCTATTCGGACTTCCAAAACAATTACTCGCCTAGAACCAAGGACCGGTTGGACAAAGCCCGCCTAGAATATGACTTATTTCTTACTGAATCTGCCAACAAACAATTAAATAGATCCAAACACACTTTTTACAAATCAGCTAACAAATCGGGGGCGTATTTCGCGAGATCACTTAACTCAATCAACAAATCCTACTCCCCCATAAAATTGAAATTGGCAAATAGCGTCTTATCCAGTAACCCCCTTAAAATCGTACAAAAATTCAGCACCCACCTGAAAAAGTTATATTCGGAAACAAATACATTTTGCGAACAGGACGCAGACCTCTTCTTTGCAGATCTCCACCTTCCCCAAATGTCTGACCCCCAAAGATCACAGCTAGACTCACCTATCTCGCAAAAAGAAGTAATTGACGCGATAAAAGACCTCAAACTTAATAAAAGGCCAGGACCAGACGGCTTCACAGCTAAATACTACAAGATGTATGCAGAACTTCTTTCACCTAGATTAGCTGATGCATTCAATGATTTACTAATTCATAAGTCATTCCGACAAGAGTCACTCCTAGCCACAGTTTGCATGATCCCGAAACCACAATCTGACAATTCCATGTGTGAAAATGTTCGCCCCATTTCAATGCTAAACACAGACATCAAAATTCTAGGGAAAATCTTGGCGATCCGCCTAAACAAAACAATTGGATCCCTGATCCATCATGACCAGGTTGGCTTCATCCCTAACCGTCAGGCGGGGGACAACATAAGGAGGGCAAGTTTGTTGGTGCACTTTCCAAAAAAGAGGGGTATCCCTGCATGTTTCCTCTCCTTGGACATAAAACAGGCGTTCGACTCTGTATCCTGGTCCTATCTAAAATTTGCATTACAAAAATGGGGCTTCGGACCTAATTTCATGACATGGACAAGGAAATTATATGATAGTCCGAAGGCCTGTGTCAAATACGCAGGATACAGATCAGACTCGTTTTCCATTGAGAGAGGCACAAGACAGGGGTGCCCGCTTTCCCCGCTCTTATTTGCCCTCCTCATAGAACCACTCGCGCAAAAGATAAGGCTGGACCCCAAAATCCTAGGCATAGAAGTAGGTGGCCACAAACATAAACTATGCCTGTTCGCGGATGACATCCTACTCTTTCTCGCATCTCCCCAAGTAACGGGCCCTAATTTAACATCCCTATTAAAACAATTTGCATCTCTTTCAGGACTAGCTATAAACCCCAAAAAATGCTTAGCACTCCCTCTCACCTATGGAACTAATTGCAGCTAAATCCGGTCTTCCTTTCCAATGGTCAGACAAAAGCATCCCATACTTAGGAATCAACCTCACAGCTTCCTTTTCAGATGCATTTTCATCCAACTACCCCCCCCCCTCCCCCTCCTAAAACAAATCTCAAACCTCCTAAATTCCTGGGCCCACCTACCTTTGTCATGGATCGGTAGAGTTAATGTAACCAAATTGTCAATTCTACCGAAACTCCTCTACTTCTTCAGAGTACTCCCTGTACCAATTCCTTCTTATTACTTAAGGCTGATACAAAAAAGAGTTTCCAACTTTAAATGGGGGTCTGCCAGACCGAGGATTAAACACCAAATTTTACATCTACCAAAAGCTAATGGCGGACTGGGGCTACCCAACTTCATGAACTATTATAGAGCAGCGCAATTAACTGATTTAGTGAAATACCACGCCACACGAGATCCACCCCTTTGGGTATCAATCGAAGCGGTGGACTGCGACCCTATTTCAATTTCAAACATATTATGGATCCCCCCCAAAACGCGCAAATCTATCCACAACCCCATCACTAAGCATTCTCTCTCACTTTGGGACACATTGAAGACCAAAAACAAACTTCTATCCCCTCATATTCCACTTTTATCCTTTCACAAAAACCCGGCATTTTACCCGGCTTGGGTATATCCCAACTCATTTAAAGAATGGGCCAAGAAGGGCTGCACAAATTTATACAAGCTAATGGACTCATCGACGTTTAAGTCCTTCCCCAATATTTGCGATACATACAACATACCACAATCTGAACTATTCAAATATTTACAAATAAAGAATTTCTTTAAGCCATACGTTGATTCCGCATCCCACCCCCCTCGCCTAACTGCCTTTGAAAAGCTTTGTACAAATGACCCCCCCACCAGGGGTAGGATCTCAATAGTATACGCCCAACTACTGTCAATTCCACAACAGAGAAACTTCCCTACGTAAGCAAGTAGGAAAAGGACCTTGATCAAGAACTAGAAACATCAGATTGGAATCAAATTTGGAGCAACACTAAATCAGCGTCATTAAATGTAATAGCGTGCGAAACTAACTATAAAGTACTTACAAGGTAGTATCTAGTTCCTACCAGAATTACGAAGTTTGTACCAAACTACCCTGATCACTGTTTCAGGGGTTGTTCATCCTCAGGAACGTTCTTTCATATCTGGTGGTCGTGCCCAACAGCACATTCATTCTGGTCGAAAATTTTTAAAATAATAAGCCAACTCACGGGAACCAATGTTCCAATTGATCCTAAATTAGCATTATTGAACCTGAAACCGGGGAATATCCCACACAAACAATTTAAATTAATCTTACAGCTTACCACAGCCGCAAAACAAACACTGGCTAAAGCGTGGAAGTCCCCTAATCTACCCCTCAGCGAAACAATAAACAGAATGAATGTAGCATCGGCACACGCCAAAATGATGGCAATAGACCAGGACACGTTAGCCGGATATGAAAGTTCATGGAAACCTTGGTTGAACTATGTTCTACCCAGTGTAAATACTGATGCTGTTATATTGCCATGGTAGCCCAGCCATCCTTAGCAAACCTCCACTTACTATAACAACAGACAACAAAATCCGGACCACTCCTGCAGACACCCCTCACCCCCCCCTTCCTACCCTCCTCCCGTCTCCCCACGTTTTGGACGACAGTCTGGAAAGATATTGTTACTAATGTTATTAATGTTATTAATGTTATTAATGTTATTAATATTGTTTTATGAGTAGGTACTGTTGAAGCTCCCTGATGTACGCATTGGTACACTTGCATGAACTATAAGCCCTATCCTTTCCAGGACTGCTCATGACAAATGAGGCACCTTATAGCAGGTCAGGCATAAATAACCATATGGACTCCACAACATACTTACCCATTTATAGACCACTGAAAAAATGCCTCATCAGATGTACAATGTTCTTGTCTACATGTTTTATGCTTTTTAAGTATTCTATCCACTCACTGATCTTGTACGAACCATTATCTTCTAATATAAAGATATTTTGACAAGGAAAAATAATGTCAAGGAAATGAATAGAGATGACATCATAGCAGGAACGCAGAGTAAGAAAAAGAATAGGAAAACCACAGATGCAGCCTTTCTGACTGGATATAACATACAATATAAGGATGTGGAAAAAATATTCAAAAAGTACTGGCCCATTCTAAAATCTGATAAAAGCCTGAAAGACTTGTTACCGAACCGACCAAGTTTTATATATCGTAGAGCCCCCAACCTGAGAAACCGATTGGTCCACAATGCAATTGACCCCCCAAAACAGATCCAAATTTTCAAAAATCTTAAGGGCTTCCACAAATGTGGAAAGTGTTTACCCTGCCGAGTCAGCAAAAAGACAAACAAGAAAATAACCGACTTTACCTCTACAACTAACGGATCCACACACAAAATAAGGGAGCTGATTACATGCAGTAGTACACATGTTACATATGTCCTGGAATGCCCATGTCATAAACAATATGTATTAAAAAAGGGTTTCATAAGCATAGCATGTCTAGACATTTTAGAGATTACCACCATAAAGACCCGGGATGTATGACTTTTTATGGAATAGATAGGATAAAGGAACATTGGAGAGGGGAGAATAAATCCATAAAAGTATCCCAAAACTAAACCCGGTGGATCTATACGTTAGATACCCTCCAACCGGTCGGTATGAATATTGATGTAGACTTAAATTGTTTTTTAACTAATTTTTAAAATATGTATATTTTATATATATTTTATATACATTTTTTATACATATTCTTACATTATATACTCATATCCATATTTTACCAATTCTCCCTCTATATATTATTATGTCCTTTGAATACAATAACAAACAGCATATATTTTTATTGTCCTTACACCACTATTACTATTATTACTAACATTAGAATTCTATGAGATATATCTTAACAATACATATATTTATAGGGCCAGATTCTCAGCGGCGCTACGCCTGCATAAATGGATTTGCGCGGCGTAATTGTAAATGTGCGCCTGCGTATCGATGCGCGGTAAACACAGAACCACATACGCGAGAAAATCTTTTTCGTCCGAGCGGTGAAAATGCTTTAAGCTAGCGCGGCGTAGGCGCATAGTTACGCATCGTAAATATTCAGTTCCCATTAAATTAGCATGCAAATATGCAAATGAGGGAGATGCGCGGATTCCCGAAACTACGCGCGTTCGGTGTTGGCTACTCGTGGTGCGCGTAACGCGATAGCCTTGAGTAAACATACCCCTCATAAAAGCATGGGTAACTTTGCTCAAGACCGTGTGCAAGTCAGCTGGAGAGCAACTACAGCAGCACCATAACGGACGAGCTGAGCAATCACACTTACTGGACAACACATTCGTATGCCAACATGCCAGGGGCAGCCATGGTCTTATCACTACTAATGTATGCAGAGGAAGAGGAGCATAGAATGAGTAAGGGGGAGGGGGGCACGTGAGAGGATCTACCGAGCGCGCATGAGCCTCTTTGGCATGGGGGATGAGGAGGTGTATCGCATCTTCAGATTCAGCCCTGCTGCCATCCTGGAACTAACCACAGCCCTGCAGGAGGACATCACCAGCCAGACATACCGCTCACATGCACTGCAGCCACTGGTGAAGGTCCTGGCAACACTCCATTTCCTGGCCAGTGGATCATTCCAGCGTACAAGTGGAGTGGTGGCTGGGATGTCACAAACCAGCATAAGCAGATGTCTGCACCAGGTTATCCCTGCAATCCTCAGATGCATGTCCCACCACATCATCAGACCCACCACTGAGCAACTGCGGCAGAAGGCAATGACAGATTTCTACAGAATTGACGGATTCCCACGCACCATCGGGGCCATTGATTGCACACATGTGGCACTCCAGCCCCCCAGTGCCACAGAGCACATATACCGCAATCGGAAGCATTGGCACTCCATCAACGTACAGGTGATAGCCGATGCCAAATACCTCATATGGCACGTCCGTGCCAAAGACCCCGGATCCAGCAATGACAGCTACATATACCGTCAAAGCAACATCCCAGAAGATTTTGAGCAGGACATGTATGGGGACAGCTGGCTGGTTGGTGAGTGACATGGGTGGCAGGCATGACTGTCCCCCCCCCCATGATGCTGACATCACAAGGGGCACATGCATGACTAACATCCTTCTGTCTTTTCCCTTACAGGTGACTCTGCATATGTACTAGGACCCCATCTCATGACTCCTTTCCGGAACCCCCAAACCAGAGGAGAGAGAAGATACAATGAAGAACACATCAAAACCCGTGCAGTGGTGGAGCGCACATTTGGCCTCCTGAAGTCCCGTTTCCGATGCCTGGATAAGTCCGGGGGGGGCCCTGTTGTATTCCCCCAACTTTGTGGGTCAGATCATCGGTGCATGTTGCATTCTGCACAACTTTGCCATGAGAAAGGGCCTGCAGATTGCCCTACGTGATGACCTGACGCCCCAACCACACAGCCCCCCCCTGCCAGAGGAGACCCCGTCAGCTGATGGAAGAGCAGTCAGGAGGGTCCTCGTGTTACAAACCTTTGACCGTTAAACACACACATACAGCATGGCACACAGACAATGCACACGTGTACACCACTGATGTCCCTAGATCACACGCCCCAAATCCACATCACATTGGATTAGCCCAAGTCCAGCATGTAGGACTTGGGAGCAGCAATGCCACGTCAAGGCCCCAATGATGTTGCTGTCCATTCATACACCATTCACACAGCCGTGGGGATAACTTCTCCCCAACGGCCGAGGGTGACACCCCTTACTGGCAGGAGTGCCAACCCCCTCACATTCACACACCATTCACACTGCACCATGTGCAGTATCAAATAAAAAAAAAAGCTCTTATCCAGAGCATAATATAAATAAAAATAAAAAGCTCTTACCCAGAGCATAATATAAATAAAAATAAAAAGCTCTTACCCAGAGCATAATATAAATACAAATAAAAAGCTCTTACCCAGAGCATAATATAAATAAAAATAAATAGCTCTTACCCAGAGCAAAATAATAAGAAATAAAAAAATTAATGGGCCTGGCGGGGGCTCCGCCTGGTGCCACGGCTCCTGCCCCTCACTTGCCTGGGGGCAGCCACAGGTGGGGGGGTGGGGTAGCAGGTGGAGGAGGAGCATCCCCACGTCCCTCCCTGGCTGCCTGCATGCCCTCCAGGGCAACCGCTATGCGTGTCAGCACAGCAGTCTGCTCCTTGACTGCAAGGCGCAGGGCATGAACCTCCCTTACAAGGTCGGAGTTGGTCTCCTGCAGCTCCCCCAGGCTGGTCAGCGTTGCTGCGCTGTTGCCAGCAAGGTCTTGGATGGCATCTGTAAGGTGTCCCGAGGAGGCCAGGCTGTTGGCCAGGCGCCTCATCTCCTCCACGACCTCTGACAGGTGCCGATTTTGCTGGTCCTGCTGTCTGGCCAGCTGTTCTGGCAGGACCTTATGAACACCCCTGGTCTTGCACGTCGCCTTCCGGGGAGTGGCAGGGAACCGGGCATAAGGGGAGGATGTTGAGGGGCCGGAGATGAGGGGGGGGAAACAGAGGGACTGGAGAGGTTGGGGGGGGGACACTGAGGGGTTCGATAAAGATGGGGGGATAGCCTGGGCTGGTCCGGGCAACCCATCATCCTCCTCCAAAACAACGTACAGGTCCTGGTCCTGGACTACGAGATCCTCCTCAACCACCTCCTCCGTTAAGGTGTGCCCACTTCCCTCCAAGTCCTGTTCCAGGGGGGCAGCCAGAGGGACTGGATGCTCGGGGGATGGATCCTGACGGGCCCTGGCAGCAACAGATGGCCCCGCTCCCTCCTGCACATCTGTGGATGACACAAAAGATGCCCATGTTGGTGGACCCACACACTTGGCACATGTTCCCTTCCACCCCCACACATGCTACACAACAGATAGAATATAAAACACACTTACCTGTCCTCAGGGCTGGCTTTTCGGACTCATAGCCCCCAACTCCCTCAACCTGCTCCGTCTGCAGGCAGCGGGCAACCACCTTCTCCTCCTCAGTCAGGCGGACGGTGCAGGGTGGGCCCCCTCCAGTGCCCCTGGCATGCCGAGCTATGGCAGCCAGCTTGCCCTTCACGAGACGCCGCAGGTCATTCATTTTCTTTTGAATGTCCTGCGGTGTCCGGACCTCATGAGAAAGGGCATTGACTTGGCACGCCACCTTCATTAGGATCTGATCCCTCCAGGACTTGCTGGTCCGGGCACTGTCAGCACCATGGAGCCGCGAATCATACTTCTCCATTGCCCTCACAACAATGGCCCTCTCCTCTAGGGGGAAATTTTTCTTCCTCCTCTCCTTAACAACACTTGTCATTTTGTCCTACACAAACTTTGGCCGTCACAATCAAGAAAATGGGAGACGTTTGCGCTGCACGGGCGCATGTGTGGCCGCATTATATACCCTGCACCGGCGAATCGTAGGGAGGCTTTGCGCATGCGCAGAAGGCATCCACGTCACGGCGTGGGTCAACTACGTCACGGCGCGGGTCATCCACGTCACGGCGCATGCTCCGTTCGTCCCGGCCTGCATTTGCATGGGGTCACGCTTCATTACAATGCAACACGCCCACTTCCCTCCTACTTTGTTGTTGCGCCGGATTACGCCGATGATTTTACGCGACGCAGGCGCATCTTGGAGCGCATTTACTTAGGGAATACAGTACTTGCCACTCCGCGTTACGTTGGCGTAGTGCATCTGAGATGCGCAACGCCTGCATAATTGAAGATTAATTTATTTCTCCTCATATATACCAGACCTCCCAATATAGTAATTTAATAAATTTTTACTTAATTTAATCTATTTTATTTACATTTTAAATTTTATATATATTGTATTTTATCCTATTTTTATAATGTTGGATCTATGCATAAAAATCTGTGTCAGAATCGACATTAGTTTAAATGGTCGTATGGAATCTTATGTCTGAAATATGTTAACATTTGAAATCTGACAAAGTGACATATAAAAGACAGATGCAATTGCTATTAAACCCGAACTTCCGGGTTTCTTGTTATGGAAAATAGGATTCCTTAATAGAGATTCTCTAATATAGAGCCTCTAGCGTCAAGACTTTGGTCTGCAATAATCTCCAACATGGAGGACGTTTTTGTTTTTTTCCCGACGCAATGACCATTCTAACATAAATAAGGACGTGCTGGAGGCTCAGAGGCGCGCTCCAGATGACGTCAGTACGACGGAACCGGTAGAGCGATCGTTCCTCTGAGCTACAGCACTCGTTTTTAAGGCTTTTGTACTATATGCTAAATGTGAGTACCCATTTCCATACAGTATATGTATACGGTATCACGCTATTGGGCGCTTTCATTTGTCTCCTCTATGAGCGGTTGGAAAGATTCCATATGAAAAATCCTGACAGACATAGCAGTGTGGATACTTATTGTGAGAGCCTGTTACCCCGTAGAGGTGATTGGATCCGGTGAGTGCGGGACCATTGGGGGAGAGCACTGAGTGATCTACTTACGGTTGTACCTGCATGAAGCACCTAGCACTTTGTTCTGCATGAAGCAAGATTGAAAATAATTTTAATCTAATATTTCTGCAAGATTGGAAATTTGACTTTTTTTGGATTATTTTTGGATTATTTTTGGTTTTGGATACACATTGTTTTGCTATATTCATGTATCACTAACACTGTATTTACCAGTATTTAATTTCAAGGACCAGCACTATACAGCACTTTCTATATAAATGTTACATATTTTACCTGCACTTCATTTTTGGCAACACTCTTGGCACATTATTTAAACACTTTTAAGTAGGCGCCATCACCTGCTATCTACACTCACATCATTAAAGTATTGACATGTGGTATTTTGTAATAAGAGCTTGCGTAGAAATGTGAATCTTAAATCGGGGGTGCATGCAGAGTCTAGCAATGTGGTAATGCAGTGCTAAAGCTCCGTACCGTTCATGAGGAGAGCCAGTATTTAACCAAAACCTGCAAGTATTCTGACATACCCATGGGTAAAACTTGTACCCTGGACCTTGCTGCCCAATTTGTGAGCAAAATTATGACACAGGGAGGCGGCCGTGCCAAGATAAAGAATTCCCTCATGAAGGCTTCAAAGGGAAAAGCCGTGACTAAAACGTTGCCGTCCCCCTCTTCATTCACAGCTTCTATGCGCTCCCACAGGCAAAGCCTGACACAGCCAGTATCCCTAGACGATTCTGACAGTGATTTATTCACCTCACAATACTCTCCTCAGACCCCTCAAGTAGCCCAGCCATTTTAAAACAATTTAAACATATCCTCCATAAAGCACTAAAACAAATATCTGATCAAATCATTTCTAACCTCACAAGAGAAATAAGAGAACTTGGAAAAGGCACAGCAGCTTTAGAAGGTTAAAGCAGATGATTTAGAAAATATTTCTCTTGAACACATTATGGAAATAGAAAACCTCAAAGAGGAAAACCTATTGCTCCATACTAAACTCAAGGACCACGAGAACAGAGACAGAAGGTCCATTCTTAAAAAAATCACTGACCTGCAATCCACCATAACTGCTCTGTTTCAGGAATTGTAACCAGCCATTCCCATTGAAATTCGACAGAATCCATTGGGCCCTTGCTGCACAAAAAACTTGAAGGTCCTCCACACGATATTATAGTGAAATTACACTACTATTGTACAAAAGAGCAGCTTCTGTCATCAGCTAGGGATAAAAAGCAGCTGAATTTCCAAGGAAATTACTACCAATTGTTTGCCGATTTGTCCCAAATAACAATTGCTAAAAGGAGAGCATTAAAACCCCTTCTTTTGGAATTACGCCACCATGACATCACCTACCAATGAGGATTCCCATTTTCTCTATGTTTTGTTTACAAAGGGAAAAAATATACCTGCAGAGTTTTTGGATTTACTTCAACAAACACTTAGACCATAATTTAATGGAACCAGACCCACAAAATACTCCATTGCACAGTAGATCAACAGCTCTCTCATCCAAAGTAAATCATTCCCAACCCAATCTGAGAAATGAAAACCATCCATCCCACAAGAGAGGTCGCTATGCATCACCTCCTCAGGAAAGAGATGATTCAATGGATTGAAAGAAGTTCTAAAACTCAACATTTGGCTCATTCCTCACCCTGCTACTAGTCTTTTTAAAGACTTGTTGTGCAACACACTGCACCTAATAGTTCTCTAATACATAATATTACGTTCTGTTCTATAAACAGTTTTCTTTTTGTTCTCCAGAATTGCATGCTAAATGTTTGCTCTAATTTGTATTACAGCTAAAATTCCAGGACTGTTTACTATTTCTACAGTTCTCTCCATAGCCTTTTACATGCAAAAGTACTAATTAATCTAACCTTCCTTGAACTGAATAAAGGGCTTGTGTACAAGGCCTCTTGGCATTCATTGGAATTATTAAGGACATTGGTTTTACTTTTTCTACTTGTTCTAATTGTTAAGACTCGGCTGACCCTAGACTACCAATAGAAAGTTTTATATAGCATCAGTATTATACTTTCTAGGAGATTTTAACCGTTATTTCTCCCTGTAAGAACTTTAGTTATACCCCCAAAGTTAACGTTGAGGTTTTCCTGACCCTACTTTACCCTCATTCTTTCTTACTCCTCCTTTAGTTTATTTTACCTCCCCTCCAGGGTACCTTGGGGCAATCAGATGCTATTTCTTTATTTCTTATTATTATTACCGTCTCTTTCCAACACTAATAGTTCTTATTAAAGAAAAAACAAACAGGAGGCGCCTCCTGGTTAAGCGCTGTAAAGCTTTAATAGATCACAAAAACAGTGTGAACTTACATTAAAAAGAATAAAATCCAATGTAGAGATACAATCAAAACGATCCCAAATTGAAGAGGATGTGAAGTCCAGCCGTGCCAGATGATGTGCTGATAGTGCCGTCGAGTAAGGTCTCCTGTGTTGTTTCCATTCATGCAGCAGATGGAAGTTAGCTGGAACAGAGGACTGGGAAGGAGCAGAACCCGTAGTGCAGCGTGAGCCCCGGTGACGTCACTGGATGTGCGACGATGTTTCGAAGCAAAAGAAGGAAAAGGAGATTGTCTATTTTTAAGCAATGGATGTTGCGCCATCTAGTGGGAGAACAGAGAAACTGATCCTATATATATATATTGTGAGGATGGGACCCTGTCCGGGGTGAGAAATGGCTACTTTACGCCAGATTCTCTAAAGAAACCCATGTTAATGGGTCAGCTGTGTCTTGGGCTTTTTAAGGCTCACCTGAACAGTAATCAGGGCCCCACCCACAGACAGGAAGTCTGGTCCTGGGAGCCAGGTGTGAGCTCCCAAAACCCTCTGAGAGGAGTCAGAGGCGCTGCATAGGTGCAGCTACTGCATGAGGCAGGTTTGTGCGATTGAGCAGCAAGACGCTGGTCAGGAGTAAGTTGGATGTGTGCTTACCGTTAGGAAACGGGTAGTTCTGAGGAGCAGAACGTGGGCCTAAGTTGGAGGTCTGAAACAGCCGGAGGACAATATACAGGAATGGTGGAACCCCCTGCGAGGGCTGCTATTTGTATTTTGTGAGCTTGTAAATAAAATCGGGCTACCAGGCCCTTAAAAACGCTGTTCTGGCTTGATGTACTCACGGCAAACCGCATCTATCACTGGAGTCTAATAACCCCCATCTTACAATATATATATATATATATACATATTTGGCAACCCACAGACAGATGTATGTATATATATATAAAAAAATAGGATCAGTTTCTCTGTTCTCCCACTAGATGGCGCAACATCCATTGCTTAAAAATAGACAATCTCCTTTTCCTTCACGTCCCATTGCTTGAGAAAGAAGCGCGCTCTCCGAAGGGCGTATGCTTCGAAACGTCGTCGCACATCCAGTGACATCACCGGGGCTCACGCTGCGCTACGGGTTCTGCTCCTTCCCAGTCCTCTGTTCCAGCTAACTTCCATCTGCTGAATGAATGGAAACAACACAGGGGACCTTACCCGACGGCACTATCAGCACATCATCTGGCACGGCTTGACGTCACATCCTCTTCAATTTGGGATTGTTTCGATCGTATGTCTACATTGGATTTTATTCTTTTTAATGTAAGTTCACACTGTTTTTGTGATCTATTAAAGCTTTACAGCGCTTAACCAGGAGGCGCCTCCTGTTTGTTTTTTCTTGCATATGTTGGAGTCTCTGCTCAGGCCCCCCCCCCATTTGGCAGGCTTGCCCCGGGAGCAGCGTTGTCCTTTGGAAGATTTAACTCATCACAATACAGAGTTCACTTTGTTGTCCCTCTCATCTTCCCAGCATTCCAGGTTCAATTGATTTTATTATTTTAACCATCAGTTCATTTTATCTAAAAGGACTAGATTTATGTACAGCGGACTGTTTCTACTTTTATGTCACTATTATATAGCGCCACAACCCAAACCTTTTTTTGTCAATAGTTCTTATTATAACTTGCAAGGTTTACAGTATTACACATCAATGTGATGTTCTTTTTAGATGGCTCTCCTTCCTTGAACGGGAGATCCGTGCGCCTTGCTCTGCCTATAACATGTGGCAGTCTGACGGAAGCACCCTTTCCCCAGTGGGCGATCTTTGCTCCCACTCGCGGGAAACACTTAAATGTGTCTTTATGTTGATCTATACATTATTTTCTCTAACCATTAATATTTTATTGTTTTTTTTTTTACTTTAGTACTCATCTCCATTCCTCTCTCGTCTTCTCTCTTTGAGTCCACTTGGATTGTATTGACTGACCTGAATAACTTGTTAATGGGTAAGTCTCCTTTGTCTATTCAGCTACCATAGCACCATTAAACATTCTGTCTCTGAATGTTCAGGGCCTAAACATCCCCCAGATACATACCAAGGTCTTCCGTGCATTTCATGCCAGAAAGGCGCACATAGTTTGCCTGCAAGAGACCCACTTCACAAGCACTTCCACACCCAAATTTATGTCCCACTTTAATCCGCAAAACATACGTGGCTTTGGCTACCTCTAAGCATCAGGGAACCCTCATAGCCTTTCATCTTTCTACCCCATTTACTCTCCAATCCCAAATAAAAGATCCTGAAGGGCGCTACTTGATTCTCACAGGCCATATTATGGACACGGCAATAACTGTAGTTTCATAATATTCACCAAATAAGCAAAAAAAATCCATTCATGTCTTACTTACTACAAGTCGTGAAAGTCCATAAAATAGGAACAGTTATACTGTGCGGAGATTCCAACCAGGTCCTCCTCCCATTTTTGGATAAATCCCTGTATACACCACCTCATAATACATTTAAAATTTATTTTTCACAACTCTTATCCAAATATAATTTGGTAGATTCATGGAGAGAAGGTAATCCCACTAAACAGATATACAAACTACTCCCACCCACAAAAAACATTATCAAGGATTGATCGCATATTTTTAACTATAGGTATGATCCCTGAAATTATTACAGCAGATATAATTCCTATCCAATGGTACAACCATAACGCAGTAATCACTTCTATTAAATCAGCATTACCCAAAGGCCATTACCCTACTTGGAACCTCCCAGACATCCTACTCAAACACCCATCTTATCGCCAAACAATTGAACAAGCCATTAAAGATTATATATCACTCAATACCAGTCCTAAAATTAATACATGAACTCTTTGGGAAGCCCATAAGCCAGCAATACGCAATACCATTCAGAAACATTCAGCCACATTCAAATGCGAACGGAAAACCCTTGCTTGCAAACTGGAAATTGAGTTTAATACTGCTTTTCTATCCCATCAGGACAATCCATCCAAACTTGCCTAAGAAGTCTGGTTTAGCACTTCTTTTATTCTCTCTATAGTGTACTGTATATGTGCGTATATACATGGGTCAGACACTCGCCCGCCTTGGGACACTAAAAGACACAACAGACAAATCTTAGATGACCAACATCAGTAGAAGAGAAGATATAAATGAGTCCGTGCTTAGGTAAACATAAAAGGTTGCATCGCCCCAGGAATTCTCCCAAAGGAGAATAATGAAAACAGCAAGAAAGGGGTGTTGGCGCTATCTAATTGAAATTGGAGAAACTATAATTATAGTGTGCGAAGTGAAAATTTAAATTAAAATAGGTTAGTGTCACTACCTATAAAAATGATGTAGTACAAATAATGGCAAAACACAAATTCCCAACCCTAGTACTTATATAGAAACACTCACCATGTGTCTACCCATAACAGGGTATTCCACTAGTGGTGTAAACAATAACTGATAAATGCTAATAATTGTGTACACACTACTGTCACAACCTGGATCAGCATCAATAGATATTATGAATTGGTGACTAAAAGGGTTTTCATAAACAGTGGTGCAGTAATAGGTGCTCCATGCTGAGAGGGGTATATTCAGGAGACTTCGTTACCCCCCACATGTGTCTCCACTCACCAACTCACAGCACCCTGGCAGGGGCAAACAGCATATCAGGTAGAATCCCTCTGCAAGATTCCAGCACCCCCTAACGTCTGCTCAATCTGTATAAATCCTGCTCTCCAGATCCATAAAGATGTGACCCTTGGTCACTAGAGGTTCCTCAAAGTAAACGGAAATGCTCCCATAGTGTAGTAGTAAAATAAAAAAATGTTTATTAAAAATGTTTAAGGCAATCTTATAGGTCATACGACGAAACTAGTAAGACGGAGCCTACGCACATACGTCATATCCGGACTGCCGAGTAGCTGGTGGAACGCAGGTGATGCGCACGCCGTGACCACTGGCACTTGTTTATGTGTATGATTGCTGTACACCTATTAGCACTGTGTAAGCCTGTACCAGTGGCTTGTGCTGTTTTTTTATTAAAAATTGTAATCAACATTTAGTAATTTTACTACTAAAGCGTATCTATGCCAAAGTGATGCTAAGCATCACTCGCATAGATACGAGGCAAAAAAAACGGCGATACGACGGGGTATCTGAGATACTCCGTCGTAGCGCCGCTGAGAATCTGGCCCCTGGTGAGTGTTTCTATATAAGCACTAGGGTTGTGATTTTGTGTTGTGTGATCACACCACATTTTTTGGAATTTTTATACACAACTTTGATATACATTATTTTGATAGGGTTTAGCCCTCGTTTTTTAGTTGGTATATGGTAGTCATGCATCCTGTAATCATTATGATTTTTGAATTACAGCTCATTTTCCAGTATTGAGTTTGATTTTAGTTAGCTGCAAATAACTGAGACTGAGTTTTAAAACAGCTGGATTGCCTCAGGTTCCAGAGCCCTTGTGACCATAAAGAGCAATTTTACCAGAAGCAAAACAACTATGGGCTTTTTTGTTTTGACATTATCATACATTACAGAAAGAAAATTGTCATCTCTAAAAAAGTTAAACATTGAAGTAAAAGACATTAGAAAATGAAAAAGACTGTTTAATTATGTAAATACACCCATAATTTGTCAATTTTGTGCTAACATTTTTCAACACAAATGCTGGATGATTGTTTCTACAGACAGAATGAGGTTATCAATCCAGTATTTTTATGCTTGAACATAACACACGTGACTCATCATTCTTTAACCACTTAAGACCCGGACCAATACGCTGGCAAATGACCCAAGGGGTTTTTGCGATTCGGCACTGCGTCGCTTTAATAGACAATTGCGCGGTCGTGCGACATGGCTCCCAAACAAAATTCGCGTCCTTTTTTTCCCACAAATAGAGCTTTCTTTTGGTGGTATTTGATCGCCTCTGCGATTTTTATTTTTTGCGCTATATACAAAAATAGAGCGACATTTTTGGAAAAAAATCAATATTTTTTACTTTTTGTTATAATAAAAAACCAATAAACTAAATTTTAGTCAAACATTTAGGCCACAATTTATTTAGCCGCATGTCTTTAGTAAAAAAAAAATCGCATTAAAAAAAAATTAGCTACCTAGCGGAAACAGCGACACTAATACAGCGATCAGAAAAATGATCGCTTAGTGACGCTGGCAATAGGGAGTGAAAGGGTTAACTAGGGCAGTGATCAAGGGGTTAAAACTGTATTGGGGGGGGTGGGGGGGGGCTACCCTGACACTAACACTGACTGACTGTCACACTGTCTGTCACACTGACACTAAATACAGTAATCATACATGTATGATTACTGCATTCAGTGACACTGTGACAGGGGGGAGGGGGGGGCGATCGCGGGGGTTAAATGTGTTTGTGTGTGTGTCAGTGTGCTGTTTGGTGCAGGACTTACTTGTTCTGTAGTGATCTCTCCTCAGCGGCGCTTGAAACAAACGCCGAGGGAGAGATCACGTCGCTTCCTCCTTCCTGTGTTTACACAGGAGGAGGAAGTGACAGGTCAGGCGGGCGCGCGCATTGGCTGGGAGCGATCCGGAGGGGGCGGATGAAAACGGATAGCCGCCCCCACTTGTCGGATCGCTCCTGCAGCCGCGCGGACCGCCGCATGTACGGGGGGGGGTCCGATCGGACCCCCGATCCCCCCCAAGGCACCAACGTATATATACGTTGATGTGCCTGTCGGTGCCATTCTGCCGACGTAAATGTACATGCGGCGGTCCTTAAGTGGTTAATGATGAGTCATGTCTGATCATGGTCTTCTACAGCCTGCATGATATATCTGCATTATCCTAAATATAATGGTTTGACAGTAACTTGGTTTGAGAATGTTTTGTGAGACAAGCAACATTTGCCCACATACTTAAATATGCTTCTTTTGATCAACTCACAAAATGTTGTACCTTTATTAACCACTTGCCGTCCAGCTGCCGTTGTTTTACAGCAAGCACATATCATTAATAAGGAATGTTGGGGTGACTCAGGGGTCTTCAAACTATGGCCCTTCAATTGTTCAGGAACTACAATTCTCATCATGCCTATTTATGTCTGGGAATGTCAGAGTTAAAATGGCTTATGGGATTTGTAGTTCTGCAACAACTGAAGAGCCATAGTTTGAGGATCCCTACTTTAACTGGTCTATTAAAAATTAAAATAAAAATTTGCTTTAGACATACTTGAATATGTTTATTTTTCTAAAACATATTAAGGGTAGATACATATAATTCTTTCAATATGATTCAGTGTAAAGCTCTCCATTCAATCAATACCATCCAAGTGGTGATTATACTTTACAGAATCTCTACACCAGCCTGACCTCCAGCCTGTCTTAGGTTTTTCATTTTATCATTTATACCATTTATTGTGATACATATAAACCCTCTTATGCCTTAATTCCAAAGCTCCCGACGAAGCTCCCGAGCTCCGCGAAACTAGTAGAGCCAACCGTGGAACCTTCTGCATGTCAAGGATTGAACAGTATGGACTCCAAGCGAACAGATGTTCCTCAGTGACTATAACAACACTAGTCACCCCATATGGTCCATCCCACTGGTTCTGTATATCCTGTTACATGTTTTTATATTATGTATTTATTGTAATGTCAATATTTTGTTTTGAAATTTTCTATGATTAAACATTTGGGCCAGATTCACAGAGCGATTACGCCGGCGTTACAGGAGATGCGCGGCATAAGACTATGGAACGCTTTACCAACCAGCATTCGGTTGGAGGAGAACCACTTAGCCTTCAGGAGAAAGATCAAGACTCATCTCTTTTGATATCAAAGGAGACAGGAACAACAAGCGCCCAGAGGCGATTCAGTTCGCATGTGCCGCGCTCTATAAGTTTTTCATTCATTCATTCATTCAAGTCTAAATTTGCGCATGCGTTTCGATGCGCGGCATCCCCAAAGCGAGATACGCAAGAAATCTACTTTTTTTTGTCCTGCGTAATTTCTATAGACAGGCGCATTCGTCCGCGCAAAACTGCGCTAGACACACCATTGATTTGCTATTCAAATATGCTAATGAGGGAGTTACTGGGATCCACAAAAGAACGTTGGTGCAGCGCGGGCTACGCGCTGTGCGCAACAGCTGCACGGTCTGTCTAAAATTAGACCATATAAAAGGTGGTATAAAATTAGACAATTCGTCTATATGTCAGAGAAAGCAACACTGTTAGTGAGGAGCTGAGCAGTCACACGTGTTGCACAACAATCTGTAATCTGTATGCCAACATGCCAGTGGCATCCATGCTCATAGCTATACTACTGACTTTAGATGAGCAAAGAAGGAGGAGGGCACGGAGGAGGGCACAGGAGAGGATTTTTTTTTTTACAAAATATTTTTCTTTGCTTTTATAAACATTTTGACAAAAAATATACATACATATATACATCAATACATAACATACATACAAATTACAAACACGGTCTCACTATCTTTCAATAGCCCTGTAAAACCTTGATGGATATAATAATCTAATCTGATACAAGCCCCTCACTCTTCACTTGATATATCACACACGCATAGACATCTTTGGCAGGAGTGATTCTGAGGTGTCTCGCATCTTCAGATTCACCCCTCATGCCATCCTGGAATTAACCAAAACCCTGCAGGAGGACATCACCAGCCCAACACATGACACCACCCATGACAGCTACATATACAATCATAGCTCCATCCCTACAGATTTCGAACAGAACATGTATGGGGACAGCTGGCTGGTTGGTGAGTGACATGGGTGGCAGGCATGACTGTCCCCCCCATGATGCTGAAATCACAAGGTGCACATGCACTACTAACATCCTCCTGTCTTATCCCTTCAGGATGACTCTGCATATGCACTGGGACCCCATCTCATGACTCCTATACGGAACCCCCCTAACCAAGGCTACCCCGTCTTCTGAGGGAAGAGCAGCCAGGAGCCAGCTCACATTAGGCATCTTTGCACGTTAAACACACACATTAATCATGGGACAATGAGAATGCATGCATGCACACCACTGTGGTCCCTAGCACAGACACATCACATCCTCATCACATTGGATTGGCACAAGCCCACCATGCAGGACTTGTGAGCAGCAACGCCATGCCACGGCTCCAATTATGTCACTGTACATTCATACACCATTCACACGGACCTGGGGATCACTTCTCCACCACAAATGAGGGTGACACCCCTTTTACGGCAGGAATGTCACCCCCACATTCCAAAATCATACACAAACAGAACCCCCCCCAAAAAAAAATTGACCAGCAAAAATAAAAAATGCCCAGCAAAAATATAATTTAAACAAAATAACAACAAAGAAAACACATAAAAGACAAAAATCACTCTGCAAAACAGTCCCCAAATATCTCAAAGACACGTCACAAACAAACAAACAAACGCTAATAAACAACAGAACAAAAGCACCTTGCTGTATAGGAAGGGATACAAAGGTATGTACTTTTGCAAAGGAAGTGCGTTTGTGTCTGTCTATTTATGCTGTCTGCGTAGTTCACTAAGTTGCCCGGGTCCACTTCCAATTTCACTGATTGCGCCGTCCCCGAGTTGTGAGCATGCGCACAGAGGTGCTGACCATGGTCTGCTTCATGTGCGAATGCGCAAGCCGGCCGGCCCTTCATTTGCATGGGGTCACGGCTCATTTCAATGTAACACGCCCACGTCCTTCCCAATTTGAATTACTCCACCTTACGCCTCTGAAATAACGTTGCACCGGCGCTAATTTCTGCGCAAATCAAACGAGAATACGGTGATTGCGCCGCTACATTGCAGCAGTCTAACGTAAAGGAGGTGCGATACGCCAGTCAAAAAATGCGCCGATGTACGTGAATCTGGCCCTTTGTATTTTTTATAAAAAAGTGCCTACAAAGTCCATTTTTCTATTCCACAAATTCCAATTAACTCAGGATGTGGCACTATAGTACTAAAGGATGTTGATTGGCATCCAAGGGCAAAGCAATCAATCTATAACATGATTCAGTGTAAGTTAAGTTACATTTTTGAAAAGGGTGATCTGGCACCATTGTAAAATAATGCTTATTTTAAGACAATATATTTACAGATTTAGAGATCTGACCAAGTATAATGTTATACAGTATACAGCATGTTGCCATGTGCCCAATAACTGCTGCAGTATGACAAAATCAATTACTGTATTTATTGGCGTATAACTTTTTTACCCTAAAAATAGAGGGTAAACTGTGCCTGCGTGTATGTAGGGGGTTGTGGAAAGCTTTTTCCCCCGAAAACGTTCCTCTTAAAGTTAGGGTGCGTGTCATACGCCGATAAATACGGTATTCCTGTGCTTTAAACTGCAATTTCATAAAATAGGAATAGATCTTGCAGTTTAATTGTCCTAGAGATCTAGATTTAACATAAAAAAAATCTTTAAGATGGGAAAAGTATCTAATCTGGCAAAGACATAGATAATAAAATGTTCAATGTGGTTATGGTGAATGACAATAAATGACTCACCACATCTATCTGTGGTGACTTAGCAGTGAATGACCAGGGCACAGTAATATGCTACATTGGGCCAGATTCAGGTAGATGGGAGTTTCTTTACTCCGGAGTAACGCTTCTCATTTATGTTACTCCGCCGACACTTTCGGCGCAAGTACTGTTATTCACATAGCAGTTGCGCGTAAACTTGCGCCAGAGTAACGATAATGCGCTGGCGTAACCCGACGCAAGTGGAAGTGGGTGTGATCATATGTAAATGATGGGTGGAGCCCAGCGCAGAGGCTTACGTTCAGCGCATCATCCACGGAGCATGCGCAGTAAGTGAGGCTCCACTCGCCCCCTTGTGCCCATGCTCACAACTTCCGTCGGCACCACTTCACGGCAAACGTCAGCGCAATGTGTTCCGTTGCGCGTATAAAAGCGCTAGCGGTCACTTCCGGTTCCGGCGCCGCATGGAGTAGCTGTGCACTCCTTCAGCTCCCGCACACAGGCTCCCAAATCGGCCTATAAAAGCCAGCAAACCCGCTGCCGACCCCTGGGCTAACCACCCGCCATCCCCCCCTCCACCCGAGGATGGACAAATACCTGGAAAAAAGCGGCGCGCGGTCGTACGCCGCCGCTGCGGCGCGAACGGGACAGCCGCAAATCGAGGCCCCGGCTTTGGCCTACACGGATTCGATCGTAGATCCGATCGTGGATCCGACACCTGCAATGGAGGTGAGTGCACCACCAGCCCCTCCAACTACCCCTCAGACTGTCCACATCCCCTCACCTCCCCCACAGGCGGGGGATATGCACAACATTGAGCTGATGGCCCAGGCCGTGGCTGCTCTATTATCCCCCATGATAGCGACCTCGGTGGAAACAGCCATCAATGCAGGGATACAGAAAATCCAGGCTCAACTAGGGGAGCATGCATCCAGGCTGAATGAGGCTGAGAATCGCATCGGACATATAGAAGAGGATCTTTACCAGGCCCAATCCTTTGAACATGCGCAAGACAAGACGAACAAGTATATACTAGACAAACTGGACGACCTTGAGAACAGATCCAGGAGGAGCAATCTGCGCTTTATTGGCGTCCCTGAATCGCTGCAACCTCAAGCACTTTCAGATCTCTGCTCCAGACGCATCCCCGAGACCCTGGGCCTGCCGGGCCCCTGCACTGTTGAGCGCGCCCACCGCATGGGCCTTTTCAACTCTGATCGCAAGTCACCTCGCCCTGTCATCGCCAAATATCTCAACTATTCAGAAAAATCCCTCATCCTGCAGAAGTTCAGGCAGTCCAGGACCCTCCAGATAGACGGCATGAATATCCTGATCTTTGCGGACTACTCCGTGGACGTCTCCAAGAGGAGGAAGGCTTTCCAGCAGACCTGCACGGAGCTCCACCGAATACAAATCAAGTTTACACTGGCTTTCCCGGCCGTACTTCGACTCAGAGCACCCAACGGAGATCAGCTCTCCTTCCATGACCCATCCGAAGCTGAGGCCTTCCTGAGATCCCTCCGCTCTAGCCCCCACCACAACCAGTCTCCCAGAGCGGCACCTTCCAACCGGGCCCTAGAACACGGAAGCCCACGCAAGGACTCTCCTAAAAGATTCAAGGCATCTGGATCCGACCGTCAACACACCTCATCCTTTTGAACTTTTTTTTTTTTTTCTTGAACCTTCTCTTTTTTTTTTTTTTTTTTTTTTTTCCTCTAGACGGTCACACCATCCCGATGCAGTTCTGCTGCTCATTAACCGTCCAGGACCACTCCTGGGCCCCTCTCCTTCAGCGTGCCTCCCCCTTCACCCGGGGGACCACGGTAGGCCTAATGCAATTTTGATGTTATGCCAGTTTGTCTCCTTTTCTTTTCTCTTATGCTCCTAAAAATGCCATTTTATTTCACACTGTTTTGTTTTCACATTGTTTTATGTTCTCTTGCACAATCGGTAATAGTTGTCTTAGCTCCACTTGTGCCTTAATATTATGTTATCCTATACGTTTCTATATCATGTGTAGGCCTTTCCATTCTTCCGCAAGGAACCTGTCTAGCTCCTCCCCCCCCCCCCCCTCACGCATTGCTCCTGCTGCTTACACCCCCCCCATCGGTCGCGGCGGGTGAAGTGCTGCATTGAGAGCCCTGCGTTGGGAGCTGGCCTATTCAGTGGCTCCATGCGGAAAAAAGTGAAGTTCCCAAATGTTGTTGTTCACCTTGTTTGCCCCCATCACCCTCCCCCCATCTCCCCCTCCCTGGTTCTCAACCCTCCGCCCATTTTTAGGGATCCGTTACCACCCCCGCTCTCTCTCACAGCAAACCACCACAACACCTGCTGTCCTTGCACCCCACTTCTACAATGCACCATGCTCCCATTCTCCTCGCCTCCACGTCCTGCTCACACCCCATTGTTAGTCTTCCCAACATGAGAATAGTCTCCTGGAATGTCAAAGGGCTCCGCTCCCCCAATAAGAGGATGAAAGTTCTGCGCCACCTTAAAAGGCTCAAGACCGACATCGCCCTCCTTCAGGAAACCCATCTGTCCACCCCCGACTTCCCGCGGCTGCGGAAACTCTGGGTAGGCACAGTCCTCGGTTCTGACTCAAGTGGTCGGAAAGCTGGGGTAATAATCCTTATTAACAAAAACCTTCCCTGCAAGATTCTGTCCTCAGATTCGGACTCCGAGGGGCGATTCACCTCGGCCCGTATTCAACTGGGATCCAGGGTGGTAACCATCACTAATGTATATGCTCCCAACAGCCCCACAAGTGCCTTCTTTAGCGACCTCACCTCCTGGGCGCTTAGAGACCCAGCCTGCCCACACCTGATAGGCGGGGATTTCAATTCCATCATGCACCCGATAGATGACAGGTCCTCTACCAGACAATCTTGTCCTCCTCTGACTCCTCTCACCCAGACATTATTGGCGTCGACGGTCGATTCACTGCACCTCCACGATCTATGGCGACTAAAACACCCTGCTGACAGAGAATTCTCATTTTATTCCCACCCTCATAAAGTCTTCACGAGACTGGACTATCTTTTCTGTTCTGACTCTCTCCTCCCACTGATCTCGGAAGCTGACATACACGACATCGCAATCTCGGACCATGCCCCGGTATCGACCACCCTTGAGGACCCTGACTTAGCCTCTAACCCCAGAATCTGGCGGTTCCCCTCCTATCTTCACAATAACTCAGATTTTCACCAGCATCTAGAAAAAGCCTGGTTGGGATACGCATCGGATAACGCGTTACACGCTGACAACCCTAACCTTTTCTGGGAAGCGGGCAAAGCGTTCCTCAGGGGCTGCATAATCGCCTACGCCGCCACATTCAAAAAACACACCCTTAGACGCTACAAACAGGCCAGCGCAACACTGCATCAGGCCCAGCGGGTCCTCTATACTGATGACTCCCCCAGCAACCGTAACGCCTGGTTCGCTGCCAAGCAGGCCTTTGATAGCTGGGCAGCCACCCTCGAACGTACCCAAAAAGCGCATCTAGACGCCTCCCTCCACAAGTTTGGTAACAAAGCAGGTAGACTCCTTTCCAGATTAAGTAAAGGACCCAACCGCCCGACGCATATCATGTCTCTCAGGGACCCATCGGGTTCCATACACTACACCCCAAAAGGTATCAATAATACTATGCGCCAATTCTACTCCTCCCTGTATGCCTCAGACCCTATCGATAAGCCGACAGCCCTCAATTTCCTACGACGTATCTCCCTGGACCAGGTAACCCCCACCCAGCTCGAAGCCCTCAATGCCCCTATCTCTGTCCTGGAGGTCCAATCCGTAATCAAACAGCTTTCCCCCTCCAAAGCCCCAGGCCCAGACGGTTTCACCGGAGAATTTTACAAGTCCTTTAGCTCGACTGTGTCCCCCCCTCTCCACAACGTCTACACACACATATGGTCGGGTGGGTCCTATCTTCCAACGGGCAATCAGGCCATAGTAAAACTCCTAGAGAAGAAGGGCAAGGACCCCCTAGAACCTGGCTCTTATAGGCCCATCTCGCTTCTTAACCTTGACGTTAAAATCCTCTCCAAGATAGCAGCCACTAGATTGGCATCCATTATACCCTCCCTGATTCACCCCGCACAGTCGGGCTTTGTTAAGGGTAGGACGGCCACCATGAATATCAGGAAGGTGATGCTAGCTCTCGAACACGCAAAAAATGACCCGGCAGGAGACCACGCCATCATCACCCTAGACGCGGAGAAGGCTTTCGATAACGTTAGTTTCGAATGGCTCTCCATGGTCATGTCCAAAATGGGCTTCTCGGGCCCCTTCACGCACCTCATAGAATCAATGTACACTGCCCCTGCCGCGAAAGTGGTCGCGGCGGGCCTCCTCTCTGAGGAGTTCAGGCTGCACAAAGGCACGAGGCAAGGCTGTCCACTCTCCCCGCTCCTTTTCAACATAGCACTTGAACCCCTCTCCCGCCACCTAACCCAGATCGCCCCCCTACATGGCATCCATGTCGGAGGCCACGACCTTCGCACGTCACTATTTGCAGACGATGTCCTTATCTTCACATCCAGCCCCTCACTCGACATGTCCACTATCAAGACCACCTTTGACGAATTCAGGCAATGTTCAGGGTTACGTATCAATTATAGCAAGAGCGAAATACTCCCAATAGGCTCCCTATCTATCCCCTCCTGGTCCCAAAACTCCTTATTCGCCGTTGCAAAGTCACATATCACTTACCTGGGGATAAAAATAGGCAAACTACCCTCCTCCCTATACCACCTCAACTACCCCCCCCTGCTCACCAAAATATCCCAAGAACTGACCAACTGGATGGACCTGCCTCTCTCGCTACTGGGAAGATGCCACCTTGTCAAGATGGTTAGTTTTGCACGCCTACTGTACCCACTACAAACCATCCCTTTACTCTTGCGCCACAAAGACATTAAATCCATTAACTCTGCCATTTCCAAGTTCCTCTGGCGTGGCAAGAGGGCGCGCATAGCATTTACCAAGCTGCATCTTCCCAGGCGAGAGGGGGGCATTGCCCTTCCCAACATCAGGCTATATAACTTGGCATGTCTATTGAGAACAGGCTTGGATTGGATAACCCAGTCCTCCAGGTGCTCGAACTACCCCCTCGAATCGGCGATGGTCCGCCCCTTCTCGCTCACGGCCCTTCTCCATTGCCATTGGAAATCTGCCCCCCCTCCCCTCCAACACAATCTCCTTCTCCGGGATACAGTCATCGCCTGGAGAGAGGTCAGGAAGGCCCTCAATGTCCCCTCCTCTATCTCACGATACCTCCCTATCCTGGGCAACCCGAGCTTCCAACCAGGCTTAGATAACCAGCCCTACCTCGACTGGGAGGGTAAGGGTATCAAATCCTTTTATTCTTTATGTGACCCCCTTTCAGGCCGCCCCTTAGGTTTTAGAGCCCTGGCAGACAAATTTTCTCTCCCTTCGTCACATGTATTCCAGTATATTCAATGCATTAGTTTCCTGAAAAACGCCTGTCGAGATGACAGAAAAAGGTTCCAGAGCTCCCTTACCGACACCCTTATTTCCCGGGCCTCATACAAAATCTCAGACATTTACCATCCCCTCCTCCAGCACAACATCCCCCCCCTGGCCTCAACCTCGGCGGCCAACTGGTCGAAAGACTTCCCTGACCCTGACCTGGTGGAGAAGCTCCTGCATGGCCTCACCACCATCCACAGACTTATCCCTAACGAAATATGGAGAGAGACGCAGATTAAGATTGTTCACCGAGCCCACATCCCCTTCAGCCGAGCCCATGCCACCCCAGAATGCCCCCTCTGTAAACAACCCAAACCTAACTTGACTCACAGGTTCTGGTCTTGTTCCCTCATAGCCAGTTTCTGGGACCAAGTCATCCAATACATTTTCGATGTCACCCTGCTACGCATACCCAGGGACCCGTTACTACTTATATTTGGGTACTGGGACCCCATACTACTCCCCTGGTCCTCTCCCTCCACCCCCCTGGGCAGGGACTGGACTCTGATATGCCTCTTGATAGCCCGTAGAGCCATCCTCCAGAAGTGGATATCAGCGGACTGCCCAACCACTGCTCAAGTTAAAAGGGAACTGTTGCAGCTCTTATACAAAGACAGGCTCAACACGGACCTGACCCACGAACCGAGCAAGAACCGCTTCTATCACTTATGGAATCCCTTTATGTCGTATACTTTCACTCCTACTGAATGGTTGAACTTTGAGAAAATGTCTTTTCTATACCAGGATCCCCCTCGGGATTGACATCTCTCCTACCCTCCCTCCCTCCTCCCCTACCCCCCCCCCCTCTCTTGTTGTTCCTTTTTGTTTGCAAGCACTACTATTTCACCTACCCCGTGACCACTTAACCTATACCCTCCCCCCTTATTTGTTCTCTCTGAGAACCTCTACATACACTGTTACTCTACTGCAATGTTCCACAGAAAATGCTTTTATGTCCTGTTTTTTTTTATGATTTCTCTGTTATGTAACTTCCTTAATAAAAACATATTTAAAAAAAAAAAAAAAAAAAAAAAAAAAAAAAGCGCTAGCGGAAACGCCATTCCGGCGCAAAAGTATTTCCGTTTCCCCCCACCCCAGGGAAGATACTTTTGTGCTGTGATGGCTGCTCCCGCTACCCCCAGAGAGAGGAGGAACCTCAACTTTAATGCCCAGGAGGTCTCAGTGATCATCTCCGCTATGGAGACATTTAATCATTTCCTCCATGGCAAAAAAAGCCGAAAGACCAGCCGGGAGAGGAAGCAGGGCATCCTGGACACCATTGCCAGCAGGGTGAATGTGCTAGGGTACTCCACCCGGACTGCTGGTGACATCCAAAAAAAGATCAACGACCTGCGGCGCAAGGTCCGTGGCAAGGTGGCCACCATCAGGAGGCATGAGAGGGGCACAGGTGGTGGTCCCCCATGTCCGGTCAGCCTGACCACGGAGGAGGAGGTGGTCGCTCGCTGCCTGGAGAGGGAGCAGGTGGAGGGGGTCCCTGGCTATGACTCCGTGGAGGAAGGCTCCAGGACAGGTAAGTGTTTTTTATCCCCTATTTGATGTGTTGCATGTGGGGGGGGAGGGTACATGTGCCAAGTGTGTGGGACCACCAACATGTGTCTGCTTTGTGTCATCCACAGATGACGGAGCTGGGCCATCATCTGTCGGCGGCCAGTCCACCCCACCCCCCCAACGGCATTGTGTGCCCGAGCCTCTGGGTGGTGAAGACACCGAGGTGGAGGAGGAGAGTGGCCACACCACACCTGCCGAGGGGGTTGTGGAGGATCCTGCTGTGGCAGAGCAGGACTTTTCCTTATTGTTGGAGGACTCCTCCCCTTCTCCAGGGCCGTCTGTCATCCCCTCCCCCATCCTTGGAAGCCCCTCAAGGGCGACTCCATCCCCCCGGGGACAACCATCTTCTGGCCCCAGGAAGGCGACCCAGAAGACCAGGGGGGTGTCGGATCTTGTCCAGGGCCAGTTGGCGAGGGATCACGCCAGACAGACCCAACAAATGGGGGACATAGTTGGGCACTTGGAGAAAGTGGCTGACAGCCTGTGCTCCGTTGGACAGATAAGCAACGCAGTGCAGGATGTGAGTTGCAACTGCGCTGCAGTGGTGACCAGTTTGGGGGAGGTGCAGGGTGACATAAGAGACCTCACTGCAGCCGTCCATGCAAACACTGCTGCCATCCAGGGAAACAGTGCTGCCATCCGGGACCAGGGGAGGCTGAGTCGGCGGGCCCAGCATTATCAGGTCACCCGTCAGCTCAGGATGCAGGCCCATACCAACACATACCTCGGCCGGATAGCCAGGGCCTTGGAGGGGATGCAGGCCACACCTGCCAGGAGTGTCCCACCCGGGGATCAGCCACCTCCAGATGCCCCCCCACCCCCACCCACTCCATCCAGGCAGCTGAGGAGCCAGAGAGGTTCGGCAAGAAGGAGCCCCCGGCATCCACGATGATTTGTTTTTTTTTTTGGTTGGATTTATACTCAGGTTATGAGTTTTTTATTTTATTTGGATTTATACTCAGGTTATGAGTTTTTTTTTTTATTTGGATTCATACTCAGGTTATGAGTTTTTTATTTATTGATACTGCACACGTTGCAGTGTGAATGGTGTGTGAATGTGAGAGGGTGGCACTCCTGCCAGTAAGGGGTGTCACCCTCGGCCGTGGTGGTGAAGTTAACCCCACGGCTGTATGAATGACGTGTGAAAGGTGTATGAATGGACAGTGACATCATTGGGGCCTTGACGCTGGCATTGCTGCTCCCAAGTCCTACATGCTGGACTTGGGCTAATCCAATGCGATGTGCATGTGGTGTGTGTGATCTAGGGACATCAGTGGTGTGCATGCAGACACACAGACACACAGACACACAGACACACAGACAATTAATGTGTGATTAATGTTTTGGTTTATTGCATGTGAATTGAGTTTGGTGGTCTCAGCCCAGCGGGTGTGCTATGCGAGGTAAGCCTGCGCTTAGTACGCCCACCCCCCTCTCACAAAACCACCACACTTACACGCACTCGAAATTGGGTTAACATGCACGCACTTTGGCCACGCAGTCTCTAAAAAAAAAGAGAGGCAAAGGACTAACAGGGCTGGCTGAGCGGGCTAGATCCTCTCACTCCCTCATAGGGGAGTCCCTCTGCCCCGTTGGGCTTCAAAGCGGAGCAGGTAGGGCGGGCTGTGTGGGAGGACCCCCTCACACCCGTCATTGCCACCCGGGGGCATGGAGAAAGATGTCAGATTGCCTCTGGGGGAGGTCTGCCTGAACTGTGAAAACGGTGCTCATAAATAGTCAGGAAAAGGGTAAAGGACTAGTAAGCAGCATTGCTTGTGGTCTTTCTGCAGCTGATCGTTGCATTTTTGTTAATTTACAGGGGTAGGTTTACTAAAGGCAAATAGGATGCTCTCTTTTCAAGGGAATTTTTATTTTGCGAAAATATTTTCCCTTAGCTTAGTGAATAAGGTGAAGCTTTGACTTGCATCATCCAATCATCTGTAAGCAAAATGCCCGGTTCTGCACTATGGATCTGTGTGGAGGTGACCATATTGGTAGAAGCAGAGATTTGCTTCTAATGTCAGATGGGGCCTCACAGATATCTGATCCCCACATGAATGAATAGGGGTATGAGGTAGAAGCCAAGCGTAAATAAAACATACAGCGTAGTAGCAATAAAAATTATCTCCAAATGTAAATGCTTTATTTTTACAACGTGACACAAGCCAGTGGATGGGAAACAATTTAGTAGTGGTGATACCACCACTAAAGGAATGACTCATGATTGCATCAGCAGGATGATTGGTCAGGCAGTAGACCTGGTCACATCTGGTCATTTAGTTTATCTTTTAGGCAAACAAGCTGGGTTTAGGTCCAACTCATGGTTTCTCCCTACCCGAAATCATCAAAGATAAATGTTGAAGATACCTAGACTGGCATGGTCAACAGTTGTTGTTACTAATCCTTAACCCTAATATAAATACAATCCTGAGGTTACGCTACATTAATGGGGCTTTAAATGTGTTGCTTTTTCTTTAGTATGCAAATAAAAAAATTAATTCTTATTAATGCATTAAAAGCTTGTGTATTCTCTGTATACCCCTACTCAGATGGTGGTTACTTTAAAAGTGGATAAGCTTACATCTAAAAATATTTAAAGTACCACAACAAAAAAACTATTATTATTTTAATTAAAAAATGCAGGCCTGAAAGTCAATATGGATGTTAAAATTTGTTTTTAGTTGATCTCTTACTTTTTTATGATTATTAATTACTTGGGCATTATGATTAGCAATTCATTACAGTAATACTATAAATATAGGGCAGTTGAAGATCTTGTTACAGTATAACAAAAAATGTGTAGTAGGTATAGTTTTAAACCTGAAATAAATGTGCACATATAGGCATGCATAAAACACAGAAACATATGTTTTTATATTATTAAATGAGAGTCTAATCAAAAGTTCATCAATAGTCCTCATATTTAGTGCTTCAGAATCTGTGCTCCACCAACAAGTGTAGTACTCCACAACCACTAAGAATGATCAATCATATACAGGTGACATTGTGCTTTATTAAATAATCCGTTAACATCTCCCCTCCTCATGTACTCCAATAGATGATGGTTAGACATGTCTTCTTTTAAATCATAGGCATCTTTCCACACCACTGTATAGAATTCTGAAAGAGGAAAAAGGAGTCCTTCGATAATGCAATACCTTTTATTACTAATCAAATTCTCCTCCTCCCAGCTCTGAGCTGATGAAAGTCCACAATATGGCATGCTCGCATATTAAAAACAAGTCACCGACTCATTGCCGGCAATAAAAAAAAACACACACTTCGTTTCAGCTGTGGAATTTTTCATCGGAATTCCGTTCAAGCTGTCTTGCATACACACTGTCAGACCAAATTCTGACTGTCCAAAACGCGGTGATGTAAAACACTACGATGAGCCGAGAAAAATTAAGTTTAATTCTTTCAAGCATGCGTCGACTCGATTTTGAGCATGCATGTTTTGTTTTTTCTCTGCCGCAGTTGCACACAGATGATAGGAATTTCCTATAGTTTTTTTTCCATCAAAAAAAAATAAAAACATGTTTTATTTCTAAACACTGACGGAAAAATGTGTGATGGGGCCCACACACGATCGGAATTTCCGATGAAAAAAGTGCATCAGACTATTATTATTATATATAATGCCACTGATGGTAATATTTTTTATCATTATGTTCACTGTTTTTTTTTTTTCAATAGATTTTTATCAAATTTAAAGCATAAAAGAAAAAAAAGATAACAGTAAATGACAGTAATTATACAGAGCGTGTGACAGTAAACGACCGTCCGCAGTATAAGCTAGTCAGTAAGTAATAAACAATTGCCGTATTAAAGTCTTGCAATAAACAACAATCTTCCAATATCAAGCCTTCACAGAGTTGACAGTCAAATTTTTATTACCGGAGAGAGGAACCACGAGAGACCACACCCCACACACCCCTATCGGGATCACTCTGTGTGTTAACAGAGGGGGTCCCCCGGTGCCCCCCCCCCATGGATACGAAACCCCTACTTCCCCTAGAGGCATTAGTAGAGGACTACACATAAGGAAATTTAGTAGTCATGACGGTAAGGAAGAATGAAGTGAAGTAGAGGTAGGAGAAGTAAAAAGGAAAGCATAAGGCGAGAAAAAGAGTATAAAGAAAAGGACATGGAGTCAAAAACATAATACATAAAAAACAATCAGAACAAATCAAAAACAAGTCAGACGGATCAGGACGGATCGCTGTGTAATTTAAATCTAAACAGTACACTAACAAGGACATATCCCAACTAATTGGATTGAGTTCAATAACCAAAGGTAACTATCACACTATTGCCTGCCTTTGTGCGATTCAGTCCACGGCTTCCACCTTGCCGAGGCCGAGTGGTAGTCCCCCTTTGATGCTGCAAACATCAGCTCATACCCTACGTTGGTTGAGACTATTGCAATAATTTTGGATATAGTAGGAACTGTCTGTTGTTTCCACCAACGTGTGAGAGCTAGTCTCGTAGCCATCAAGATATGCGATACTATGGGCCTCCCTACTGCCGGGACTGTATCTATACCTAAGGAGAGTATAGCTAACCCCGGAGAGCTAGGAATCGTTACTCCCGTTACCTGCTTGACTAAAGCGAAGACCTCTCTCCATAATGTACAAATTAAAGGGCAATCCCACATGATATGGAACAGAGTTCCCACTTTGTCACACCCTCTTCAACAAAGCGGAGAACATTGAGGGCCAAACTTTGACAGTCTAAAGGGCGTTAGGTACCATCTCAGTAGCAATTTCTGATGCAGTTCCCATAGGGAAATGCATTTCGTGGATAAGTAAGTATGTCGCATGGCTGATTGCCATTGCTCAGGAGTGAATGAGGCCCCCAAATCTCTCTCCCAGGCCACTATATTAGAAGTTTTCACAAAGATAAGCTTATCATTCAAGAAATTATAAAAAAGTGAAATTCCTTTTATGGTTGTAGTGGGCTTAGTGAGATACAGTGCTATCCTCCAAGGCAGGAGGAACATTAGAGGTGGGTTGGTCTTGAGAAAATGGATTATTCTGAGGAATGCAAAACGATCGCTTTCAGAGAGACCAAATTCCACCTGGAGCGACCTGAAGGTTTTGCAACTAGGCCCTATCATCAAGTCGGATATATTTAGGATCCCCTTCGACACCCACTTAGCCACACTTAAGGCCTCGTACACACGAGGGGATATGTCCGCTGAAAACGGTCCGATGGACCGCTTCAGCAGACATCTCCGCTCGTGTGTATGGGCTAGCGGACAGATTTCTCCACCCGACAGATTTCAAAGCATGCTTTGAAATCTATCCGGTGGGAATCTGTCCGCCCGACATGTCTGCTGGTTAGTACACTTACCAGCAGACATGTCGTCCCCCATCGCCGCCGCGCCGCCGCCGAATGGATTCGGCGCATGCGCGGAAGTGTTTAACTTCCTGGTGCGGTGACGTGGCGGTGACGTGGCGGCGTCAACGTCACCGCCGCGTCACCGCCACGTCACCGCGCCGTCCGGCGGCGGGGAATTTGATCCGATGGTGTGTACACGCCATCGGATCAAACTCCCGATCGGACATATCCGATGGAAATGGTCTGCGGACCGTTTTCATCGGATATGTCCGATCGTGTGTACGAGGCCTAAGTCTGGCAAAATGCCTAGTAGGGAGGTTAATCGAATTGGAAAGGATATTGTGGGGGAGTGTGATGAGGTCACTTTTAGAAGCAAGTTCCAGGATTGTAGAGATGCAAGCATCGTGGGGGATAGTCCATCAGGGATCTTAGAGGACATTACAGACATCATCAGGAGATCATACAGAGAACCAAAAGGATATTGACTGTCTTCTAGTACTTGCCACCTAGTGGTAGAAGTGTCCGGGAACCAATCCTCAATTGAGCTAAAGTGGCCGCCACGTGGTAGTCTTTCAACACTACATTACCCACCCCTCCCACCCCCCTGGATGCTACAGAATTCTTAAATGCCCATCTAGCTTTCTTACCTTTCCATAGATACTTATTAATTAGTGCTTGGGCCGTCTTGAAAAACGAGTTGGGGACTGGGATGGGGAGGGTCCTGAATAGATAGAGCAGTTGCGGTAGGATCATCATTTTGAATGCAGCTAGCCTACCTGACCAAGACAATTCATGTCTGGAAATATTTTGAAGTTTAGTCGGCAGAGAGGTCAGGAATGGTAGATAGTTTGCTGAGAAAAGCGCTTTCGTCGTATTGGGCAATTTGACCCCTAGATATGTTATACTCTCGGTGCTCCACCCATAGGGAAACCGTGTACTGAGCGCACTTTTAAGCTGGGCATCGATACCTAGACATAAAATCAAAGACTTACTTTCGTTGACCTTATAATAGGAAACTCTCCCAAATAGTTGTAGTGACTCATGAGCCGCAGCCAGGGAATTACCAGGTTCAGAGAGCATCAGGATTATGTCGTCCGCAAAAAGGCTTATAGTGTGTTCCGATTCTGCGGCCGAGAAGCCCCTAATGTCACGGTGGGATCTAATTTAGGACGCAAGGGGTTTTAAAATAAGGTTAACAAATAAAGGGGATAAGGGGCACCCCTGCCGTGTGCCATTAGTGATAAGAAAGGGCTTAGAGAGCACCCCTGAGGTATAAACTCTTGCAGAAGGTGACGTATACAATGCCATTATAGCCCCTAAAATGGGCCCAGCAAACCCGAATTTCCGGAGGACTGCCTCCAAATAGCCCCAATGGACCCTATCGAAGGCCTTCTCTGCGTCCAATGCGAGGAGCAGAGAAGGCCTTCGCTGAACCTCCGCAAGAAGCCACCCTGATCCATATGGATCAACTGAGGAAGGATCCCAACCAAACGACCGGCAATAATCTTAGCGTACAGCTTAAGGTCGTTGTTTAACAATGAAATAGGCCTAAAATTCGCAGGGACGTCTGGTGGTTTCCCCGGCTTGGGCAGAGTCACAATCAACGCTTCTAGCATTTCAGAAGGGAAGAGCGAGGAGGCAACCGCTTTGTTAAACACCTTACAGAGAAAGGGCATCAGTTCTATCTTAAACATTCGGTAATATTCCCCCACGAACCCTTTCCGGTCCCGGGGATTTATTAGCCGGTAGAGTGTCAATAGTTTGTTGGATTTCCGATATCGTAATGGGTGAATTTAAAAGATCTATTTGTGAGATATTTAGTTTAGGAAGAGATACTTTATCTAGAAAATCATTAATCAGGGAAGCGGTGGGTTGGTGTACACTCGTGTCGTCTTTTAGGTTATATAGGGTGCCATAATATTGACTGAACGCATCCGCCACGTCTTGGGGGTGGTATAACTTTGTGTTATGTAAGGGATGAAGGATGTAAGGGACTCTAGATTTGATCCTCTGCCCCTTAATTCTATTTGCCAATAATTTGCCAGCTCTATTTCCCTGAGCATAATATAATGCTTTGAGTCTTTTGGAGCTTTTTTCAAAATCTTCCAGCAGGAAGAGCCTAAGGTCTTCTCTCAGCTTAGAGATCTTAGAGGATAAGTGACTGGAAGTCTTAATTTTATTCTCCCTTTCTGCCCGTGCCAGTTTAGCTGTAAGGTCACTACGCTTTTGGTTGCGCTGCCTCCTCGCCCTAGCCCCCAATTGAATAAAAATGCCTCTCATATACGCTTTATGGGTAGACCATAGAATGAAAGGGTCCACATCAGGTGTGTCATTAACAGAGAAAAATTCTCCCAGATGTCTCTCCACCTCTCTTTTGACCTCAAGATGTTGTAGTAGAAAAGTATTAATTCTCCACATTGGAGCAGGTCGGGTAGAGAAGTCATCCTGAAGGGACAGAGAGATGGAGGCATGGTCCGACCATGTAATCTCATTGATTGAGACTGAGGCAGTTCGAGACAATGTAGCAAAATCAGCTAGAAATAAATCAATTCTGTTATAAACTTGGTGGGGAGCCGAGAAGTAGGTGAAGTCTCTTTCACCAGAATGGCAGCACCTCCAAACATCAAACAGTTCAGCAGTAGAAATAGAACTCTGCAAGGAAACCCCAGACCTGGGTACTCTGGTAGTCGAGTCCATAGTCGGGTCTGGCACCATGTTAAAATCCCCACACAAGATGAGAAGACCTTTTTTAATGGGCTGAATTATTTTCAACAATTTATTGAAGAAGGTGACTTGATGGATATTTTGGCGTGTAAACATTCACCACTGTGTAAGTTATTGAGTTAATATCACAAACCAAAGCCAAAAACCGCCCGCCAGGATCTTCCAGTTTAGTGTGAAGGTTGAATGTCACTGTGTCACGTATGGCCGTCAGTACCCCCCTAGATTTGCTCTCCGTACTAGCTGAGAATATATGGGGGTAGTTCTTATGCGAACACCTCGGAGGGGAGCTTCTGCAAAAATGGGTCTCCTGGACACAAACAATGTCCCCTTTGCGTAGCATGGCCTCCTTCCACAACGACCTACGTTTAGCGGGGTGATTTAGTCCCCTAGCGTTAATGGATAAAAACTCAATACCCATGGTGTAGATAAGATTGGGCGATGGTAGGCACGCAATATATCATTTTGTATATGGGGACTAAGACCCCCTGAAGATACACATACAAGTGTAGGGTGTGCAGCGCAACAGTTACTCACTGAGGTCCAGATGACTGGGAACAATCCGTAGGAAGGGGTTTCGATCTGGATCCACGGATCCAAGGGATCAGGAACATCCACGAGTGAATCTCTCCTCGAGGGCAATTGTAGATTCATGGTGATCTGAAAGAAACTCAGGAAAATAAATAAAAAGAGAAATAGAAAAAACAATCCAAACAACAGAGTAAGTTCTCTAACAAACAAGGGTACATCATACCCGGGTGCAGTTGTATACTGCTCAAGTAACAAGGGGAACAGGTTCATGCCCATGACCGGGAGGATATCCACGGGTATGTGGTGGACCCTGATAAGAGCATATTGGTTACTTATGCGATTTGGCATTCTTGCGTGAGACCGGCTTCCAGTCAGAGACACGTGACTGAACCGGTAGAATCTCCCACTCCTTCAGCAAAGCGAGGCCACGTTCCATGGAAGTGACAGTGAATGATTTGTCTCCATAGGTTATCACTAATTTCGTGGGGAATCCCCATTTATAAGGGATGTTATGGTTCCTCAAGGCTTTGGTGATGGTCCCTAAATTGCGCCATTTTTGAAGAGTGTGTTGAGACAGGTCAGGATAGAACTGTAAGTGTTGGAATCGGGAAGGGATATTATCATGTCGTCACATAGCTTGCATGAGACGTTCCTTCACATGATAGAAAGTCAAACGGAGGATGACATCTCTGGGAATGTTTTCGGGTAGGAACGAGGGTTTGGGTAGTCTATGAATCCTGTCGATAGTAAGTTCTATCTCAGAGAGGTCAGGGAGGAGGGAAGAAAACAGGTCCAGCGCGTATGTGCGCAATTCGGAAAGTTGTACAGACTCAGGGATCCCCCTTATTTTCAGGTTTTGTCTCCGAGCCCTGTCTTCAAGGTCTGCTAATTTATTCTTAAGCCACTCATTATCTTCCTCCTGTGCCTCATTAGCATCCACCAGGCTGTTGATGGTGGACGCATATTCACCCATTTTCGTTTCTATATGCTCAACCCTGTTCTCCACCTCCCTTAGTTCTCCGCTAACTCTGTGCATGCAGCTCATCACGTCAGCTTGTAAGGAGCTTCGCAGAGACACTAACAAGTCTCTCAGGACAGTGTCCATGAATGGTTGGTTGCATGTGGGAAATGTGGCAATCGAGTCAGGTAGTTCCCGTGTATCATCCCCGACTCACCCGTAGGGCTCTCCACAAGGCTTCCTCCAACGCTGTCTAGCCGCATCCTGGTCTTGGCAGGGCTGTCAGAGGGAGAAGGGGTATGCAGAGATGTACCAGAGCTAGACAGGCGCTCACCACGGTTCGGCGTGACCCCATCCTTCTTCCTGGACTGGCCTGATGTAGCTGGAGTGGAGGACGCGCCGGCGCCATCTTGCCTGCTCCCGTCCCGCGCCTTGGTAAACATGTCCATGAGACGCTGTGGTTTAGCGGAGCCTCTCCGCTTGTTAGCCATCCGCGGTCTCTGTGCCCAGGGCAAGTCGCCACTCCAAGGAGATGAAGCAAAGGAGCCTGTAACAGGTCGTTTGGTGCCATTGTTCATCCGTGGATACCGGAGCTCTCACTCTATGCGACCATCAGCGTCCGCAGCAGGCCACGCCCCATGTTCACTGGTTTTAACACTTTATATTTATCACATCATTTTAGATTATTGTTGTATTTTTTGTTGAGTTTTTTTTCTTCTGAAACTTCATATTGGTGAATCATTGGGAGATTAAGCACCACACCTTACACTTTTTTTTTACTTTTTTACATGTGGGGACACATTAAGCATCGACAGCTATATCTTTAGTGGTGTTATTATTAACATTTAGGTAGTGCATAAGTAGTCTCTATCCTTTTTCAGTATATATTGTATATGCACATCTATTTGAGGTGATTACAATTAATGGCTTTATTTATGTTTTTAAATTGATGTTTATATTGGTCACTAAGTCACTATATATTTTTGGGAGTAGCGCAACTCTGTTCTTAAATTGTTGTTGGTTTGGTGTGGGAACCCATTATTGGTGTATGCTGCAGCTCCAAAATGTGTATTTTATTTTGTTTGTTGTTTCGTTTTTTTGGAAATTTATAGAGTTGAGCTAACACCTGGATGTTCGGGTTTGGCTGGGTTCGGCCGAACTTCGGAAAAAAGTTCGGGACCCGAACCCCATTGAAGTCAATGGGGACCCTAATTTTTGACTACTAAAATGTCTTTAAAAAATTAAGGGAAAGGAATAGAGGGATGCAAATGGCAGCAAAATGTTGGTAAGAGTGTGGATAGGGAAATAACTTAAAATAACAAAATACATAAAAAAAATCTTGACAAGCAGGAACCTTCCCCGGATTCCAATGACTGGGCACTATTTCTCCCACTGACACAAATGATGGGGCACTATTCCTCCCAATGATACCAATAATGGGGCACTATTTCTCCCACTGACACAAATTATAGGACACTATTCCTCCCAATGATACCAATGATGCAGCACTATTTCTCCCACTGACACAAATGATGGGATACTATTCCTCCCAAGATACCAATGATGGGGCACTATTTCTCCCACTGACACAAATGACGGGACACTATTCCTCCCAATTATACCAATGATGGGAGACTATTTCTCCCACTGATACCAATGATGCGGCACTATTTCTCCCACTGACACAAATGATGGGACACTATTCCTGCCAATGATACCAATGATGATACACTATTCTGGTGCAATTAGATTTGTGAAGTAGGACTGACTCCTAACAAATTCTCCCCCTATAAGCACAATCAAGAACCTTTCCCTACAGTAGCTAATGCAGAGTATGTTACAGGAACATATGCAGTGCTGGTGCAATATGCAGAGTATCTGACTGGAACATATGCAGTGCTGGTGTAATATGCAGAATATCTCACGGGAACATATGCATTGCTGTTGCAATATGCAGAGTATCTGACAGGAACATATGCAGTGCTGCTGCTATTAGATTTGTGAAGTAGGACTGACTCCTAACTAATTCTCTCTATAAGCACAATCAGGAACCTTTCCCTAATGTAGCTAATGCCATGTAGATCGATCGCTGAGTATTGTAATTCAATTTCTGATCAGGACAATCCTATCTAAATATGTCTCTGAAAGCAGCGGCAGCCTTTCCCTACCCTAGCTAAAGCAGAGTGACGAGCTGTGCTGTGTGCCTCTAGCTTATACTGTATAGAGGCTGGGTCACATGCTGCACTGGCCAATCACAGCCATGGTAGTACATTAGTAGGCATGGCTGTGATGGCTTCCAAGTCACACAAGTAAAAGAAATGCTGATTGGCTGCACTGCAGCGCACCGTTACATAGCCAAACACCGACCCCGACCCGGGTCCGGGTTAAAAAAAAAACGAAAGTTCGGTACGAACCCAAACTTTACAGTTTGGGTTTGCTCAACCCTAGAAATGTACAGAGATTATTTATTACTAGGTATAATTTTATATTAACCACTTAACGCCCGCCCACTGTAAATATACGTCCTATTTTTAAAGATGGATATCTCGGTAATGGCAGCAGCTGCTGTCACAAACGAGATATCCATCTTTACAGTGGGCGGGCCTGCACACGATAGCGGCAGTCTCTGTGGCGGATTCACCGCGAGATTGCCATTATCAGTGGCAGGAGAGAGCCCCCTCCTCCTGCCGCTCTCCCGCACCCTCCGCCACTTACCATAGCCGTCGGCAGCGGCGGAGGCGATCGGGTCTGCTCGTCTGCTGTCCAGGGATGCGAGTGAGGGAAAAATGTCCCTCACCCGTCCCCATAGCTCTGCTGGGCGGAAGTGACGTCAAAACATCAGTCCCGCCCAGCATCTTAAATGTATTTGTTTACCTTTTTTTCTTTTTCTTTTTTTCTTTTTTCATTTAAGCCTAAATATGAGATCTGAGGTCTTTTTGACCCCAGATCTCATATTTAACAGGACCTATCATGCTTTTTTTCTATTACAAGGGATTCCTTTTAATAGGAATAAAAGTGATAATTATTTTTTATTTCAGTGTTAAAAATGATAAAATAAATAAAAATAAATCCGAAACCCCCAAAAAAAAATGTTTTAAAGCTCCCCGTCCCGACGAGCTCGCGCGCAGAAGCGAACAAATACCCGAGTAGCGCCCGCATATGAAAACAGCGTTTTAACCACACAAATGAGGTATTGCCGCGATCGTTAGAGTGAGAGCAATAATTCTAGCCCTAGACCTCTTCTGTATCTCAAAAAATGCAACCTATAGAATTTTTTAAACGTTGCCTATTGAGATTTTTAAGGGTAAAAGTTTGACCCCATGCCACGAGCGGGCGCATTTTTTAAGTGTGACATGTTGGGTATCATTTTACTCGGCGTAACATTATCTTTTACAATATGTAAAACAATTGGGCCAAATTTATTGTTGTCTTACTTTTTAATTAAAAAAAGTTAATTTTTTCCAAAAAAGTGCGCTTGTAAGACCGCTGCGCAAATACGGTGTAACAAAAAGTATTGCAATGACTACCATTTTATTCTCTAGGGTGTTAGAAAAAAAATATATAATGTTTGGGGGTTTTAAGTAATTTTCTAGCAAAAAAAAATGTTTTAGTGTCGTAAACAGGAAATCTGAAAACACCCTCGGTCCTTAACCACTTAAGACCCTGACCAAAATGCAGGTAAAGGACCTTGCCCCTTTTTGCGATTTGGCACTGCGTCGCTTTAACTGACAATTGCGCGGTCGTGCAACGTGGCTCCCAAACAAAATTTGCGTCCTTTTCTTCCCACAAATAGAGCTTTCTTTTGGTGGTATTTGATCACCTCTGCGATTTTTATTTTTTGCGCTATATACAAAAATAGAGCGACATTTTTGAAAAAAATCTATATTTTTTACTTTTTGTTATAAGAAAAATCAATAAACTATTAATTTAGGCCAACATTTATTTAGCCACATGTCTTTAGTAAAAAAAAAAAATTGCAATAAAAAAAATTAGCTACCTAGCGGGAACAGCGACACTAATACAGCTATCAGAAAAATGATCGCTTAGTGATGCTGGCAATAGGGAGTGAAAGGGTTAACTAGGGCGGTGATCAAGGGGTTAAAACTTTATTAGGGGGCTACCCTGGACCTAACACTAACTGACTGTCACACTGCCTGTCACACTGACACTAAATACAGTAATCATACATGTATGATTACTGCATTCAGTGACACTGTGACAGGGAGGAGGGGGGGGGGCGATCGCGAGGGTTAAATGTGTTTATGTGAAGTGTTAGTGTAGTGTTAGTGCAGACTTACTGTGTTGTGATCTCTCCTCAGTGGTGGTTGAAAAAACCGCCGAGGGAGAGATCACATCGCTTCCTCCTTCCTGTGTTTACACAGGAGGAGGAAGTGACAGGGCGGGCATTGGCTGGGAGCGATCCAGAGGGGGCGGACAAAAACGAATAGCTGCCCCTCTTGTCGGATCGCTCCTGCAGCCGCACGGACCGCCGCATGTACGGGGGGGGACCCCCGATCCCCACCAAGGCACCAACGTATATATACGTTGATGTGCCTGTCGGTGCCATTCTGCCGACTTAAATGTACATGCGGCGGTCCTTAAGTGGTTAACCACTTCAGCCCCGAGCCTGTTTTTCAGATTCGGTGCTTACGAGACTAAAACAGTTTTTTTTGCTAGAAAATTATTTAAAACCCCCAAACATTATATTTTTTTTTTTTCTAACACCCTAGAGAAAAAAATGGTGGTCATTGCAATACTTTTTCTCACACCGTATTTGCGCAGCGGTCTTACAAGCGCACTTTTTTTGAAAAAAATTCACTTTCTTGAATTAAAAAATAAGACAACAATAAATTTGGCCCAATTTTTTTATATATTGTGAAAGATAATGTTACGCCGAGTAAAATGATACCCAACATGTCACGCTTAAAAATTGCGCCCGCTCGTGGCATGGCGTCAAACTTTTACCCTTAAAAATCTCGATAGGCGACGTTTAAAAAATTCTACAGGTTGCATTTTTTGAGATGCAGAGGAGGTCTAGGGCTAGAATTATTGCTCTCGCTCTAACGATCGCGGCGATACCTCACTTGTGTGGTTTGAACACCGTTTTCATATGCGGGCGCTACTCGCGTATGCGTTTGCTTCTGCGCGCGAGCTCGTCGGGACGGGGCACTTTAAAAAAAAAATTTTTTGTTTTTTGTTTTTATTTCTATTTATTTTATAATGTTTAACACTGAAAAAAAAAAAAAAAAATTATCACTTTTATTCCTATTACAAGAATGTAAACATCCCTTGTAATAGAAAAAAGCATGACAGGTCCTCTTAAATATGAGATCTGGGGTCAAAAAGACCTCAGATCTCATATTCAGGCTTAAATGCAAAAAAAAAAAGAAAAAAAAAAAAAGTCAAAATGTAAACAAATTAACCACTTAAGGACCGCCTCCTGCACATTTACGTCGGCAGAATGGCACGGCTGGGCACATCAACGTATATATACGTTGGTTTTAGTACCCAGCCGTGGGTCGCGCGCGACCCGGTCCGAAGCTCCAGGACCGGGACCGCGGGATTCGCGGACCCGATCGCCGCTGCTGTGCGGCGATCCGTCCCTGGAGCGGAAGAACGGGGAGAGCCGTGTGTACACACGGCTTCCCCGTGCTTCTCTGTGGCCGGAGCATCGATCGCGTCATCCCTGTAATAGGGGGACGCGATCGATGACATCACACCTACAGCCACACCCCCCTACAGTTGTAAACACACACATTAGGGCACACATTCCCTACAGCGCCACCTGTGGTTAACTCCCAAACTGCAACTGTCATTTCCACAGTAAACAATGCAATTTAAATGCATTTTTTGCTGTGAAAATGACAATTGTCCCAAAAATGTGTCAAAATTGTCCGAAGTGTCCGCCATATTGTCGCAGTCACGAAAAAAATCGCTGATCGCCGCTATTAGTAGTAAAAAAAAAAATAATTAATAAAAATGCAATAAAACTATCCCTTATTTTGTAAACGCTATAACTTTTGCGAAAACCAACCGATAAACGCTTATTGCGATTTTTTTTACCAAAAATATGTAGAAGAATACGTATCGGCCTAAACTGAGGAAAAAAAATGTTTTTTTATATATTTTTGGGGGATATTTATTATAGCAAAAAGTAAAAAATATTGAATTTTTTTTTAAATTGTCGCTCTATTTTTGTTTATAGCGCAAAAAATAAAAACCGCAGAGGTGATCAAATACCACCAAAAGAAAGCTCTATTTGTGGGAAAAAAAGGACGCAAATTTTGTTTGGGAGCCACGTCGCACGACCGTGCAATTGTCTGTTAAAGCGATGCAGTGCCGAATCGCAAAAACCCCTTGGGTCATTTGCCAGCGTATTGGTCCGGGTCTTAAGTGGTTAAATGTCTCTTTAAGAGGCTGGGCGGAAATGACGTTTTGACGTCACTTCCGCCCAGCAGAGGTATGGGGACGGCTGAGGGACATTTTTTCCCTCAGTCGCATCCCCGGACAGCCAGCAACAGGACCCGATCGCCTCCGCCGCTACCGACGGCTATGGTAAGCGGCGGAGGGCGCGGGAGAGCGGCGGGAGGGGGGGGGGCACCCTCTCCCGCCGCCGGTAACGGCGATCTCGCGGCAAATCCGCCGCGATGACCGCCGTTATCGTTAACAGGACCGCCCCACGAAGAGATGGATATCTCGGTTGTGGCAGCAGCTGCTGCCGTTACCGAGATATCCATCTTCAAAAAAATTACGTCTTTGGACGTGGGGCCGGTCAGAAGTGGTTAAAGGGTCGCTAAAGGAAATTATTTTTTTAGCTGAAATTACTGTTTAGAGGGTATAGAGACATAAAAGTTAACTGATTCCTTTTAAAAATGATTAAAAATAGATACAAATCAATCATATAATGTGCCTCTAGTTTCACTTTCGTTTTTAAACTGGTTTCATGTTTCTGTGTACAGACGACACATAGAACAAAAACAAACAAATCTAGGGCAGTGTTTTGTTTTTAAAATATATCTGATTGGTTCTGAGGAGTTTTAGACACACAGCTAAGAGCCCTTTCACACTGGGGCGTTTTTCACGTGGTACAGCGCTAAAAATAGCGCTGCTATACTGCGTGAAAAAACCTGCCATGCAGGCTTCAATGTGAAAGCCCGAAGGCTTTCACACTGAAGCGGTGCGCTAGCAGGACCGCTCCAAAAGTCCTGCTAGCCGCATCTTTACAATGGGAAACTGCGGTAATAACGCCCACAATGTGCCTCTATAGAGGCACATTGCGGGCGTTATTAACCGTTTTCCGTCCGCTAGCGGGGGTAAAAACCGCACCGCTAGCGGCCGAATACTGAGGTAAATACGACGGTATAGCAGTGCTAAAAATCACGCTGCTATACCGCCACCGCGGGTAACGCTGCTATGTGAAAGCAGCCTTAGACCACAGTGAAAATCTGCCATGAGATTTTTCATAAGGAGCCAGACAAGCAGGAAGTGTGTTGATCAGAGCAGAATTACAGCAACTTCAAAGCAAAAACGAACAATGAGAACATGAAAACCGCACTGCAGTAAGGTAAAGGAAGCTATTTAGCTAAAAAAAAAATCCTTTAGTGACCCTTTAAGTGGTTAAACAGTATATCTTTAACCAAAACACAGGCACATGACATTTGGGGCAACCATTATTTTGGAAATATCCTCATAGCCCAAAAAGTATAAGGCAGATAGAGCAATTGATTTTTGTTTGTTTGATTTTGCTTTTATTGCTTTCATTAAAATGTATTTCTCATTTAAATAAGCATTTTTGTTGTTCATCACGCAATCTATATTTGTGGTTACATAATAACAAGATGACATTTTTTACCAATGCCAGACAATAAAACCAAATCAGTTCTTAATTCATAACATCGCTTACCACAATGCATCTGTGGGGTCCATTCACAAGGTGTTCATATTATCCTATAAACTAAATTGGTCTAAAAAGCCAATGTTTCCCAAAGCAAACAGTAAACCAGTTGTGCAAATACATTTCAGTATTTTGAAATGGACAGTTCCAGCTGCAGGAGAGAAAGAAATTATGATATATAGAGACACTCAGGGCCAGATTCTCAGAGGCGTTACGACGGAGTATCTCAGATACCCCGTCGTATCGCCTTTTTTTTTTAGTCGTATCTATGCGTGTGATGCTGTGCATCACTTTTGCATAGATACGCTTCTACATCCGACAAGTGTAATCCAATTACACTTTCGGATCGTAGGTGTAATGACAACTCCGGCCACTAGGTGGCCTTTACGTTGTTTTTTCATTTGCATATGCAAATGAAGTAGTACGCCGATTCTCGATCGCTTTTACGCCGCCCCGTCGTCGCGTACGTCGTTTTCGTTCGCGTAAGGTTACCCCAGCTTCTATGTGGAGTAACCTTACGAGGTCCCGTCGGATGCCGTCGTGTCCCGTCGGATGCCATGTTAAGTATGGCCTCGGGACCGCGTCGTGTTGTGCGTCGTTTACGTCGTTTGCGTACGTCCATTCTCAATGGGGCTGGCGTACGCTGCGATTACGTCGTTTACATTGAGAAAATGTGACGTCCTTTGGAGCATGCGCACTGGGCTTTTTCCCCGGCCGGCGCATGCGCAGTTCGTTCGACGCGGGGGCGCGCTTAATTTAAATACAAGCCGCCCCATTTGAATTGCGCGGGTTTACGCTGCGCGATTTACGCGACGTAAGCGAAACCTACGGAGCAAGTGCTTAGAGAATAAAGCACTTGCTCCAGTACGCAGCGGCGGCGTAGTGTAACTGGCTTACGCTACGCCGCCGAAAATATTGGAGAATCTGGCCCATAGACTGTTGCAGATATTATGAAACATATGTGTTGTATGGCCCAGAGTAAAAATAATAGCAAATAACCATATTTAAAGTGGATTTAAACCCACTCTCATCATTTCTAAACTACTGCCATAGTGGTTATCTATAAGGATATACATGCCTCCTGAATGTATCCTTACCTATCAAACATCTCCCCTCTGTCTGTTATAAGAACTGAAAAACTGCAGATTCTGTGGCTGGGTCTGTTGTCTGGAGCTCGATGGGTTGAGTCATGATGTCAGTAGACTCCTCGCCCACATCCACTTTAAGTTTACAGACCTCTAGGATTAAGCCCAGTGTGGGTGAAACATGACAGCGGTCATGACCATTTGACAGGGACATGAGATGAAGCATGAATGAATGACTTCTATAGCGCAACGCATGCAAACTGAATCGCCTCTGGGCGCTTTTTCCAGCCAGTGTCTGCTTGGCTGGTGCGGTCATTTTTACCCCGTAGGATCTTGACACGCTATGGACACACAGTCATACACACATATATACATATATACTGGGTCAATTTTTGGACGATCCAATTTACCTACCAGCATGTCTTTTGGAGTGTGGGAGGAAACCGGAGTACCTGGAGGAAACCCACGCAGACACAGGGAGAACATGCAAACTCCAGGCAGATGGTGTCGTGGTCGGGATTTGAACCAGCGACCCTTTTGCTGCTAGGCCACTGTGCTGCCCCCAGCATGACTTTCATTCACTTCACATTGGAGTTGAATACAGTGTGCGGTGGTACTAGTATGCTATATTGTTTCTTGGAGCAAGATGTGCTTTGTCTCGCTCAGCACATAAAAACAGAGTGTAAACCTGGGAGATGGATACTGCAGGCTTTGAGCAGCTCTAATCTGTCATGGAATCACAGAGTTTGTCATCCAATAACTTTGTGGCCAAGAGTAAAAATAATAGCATGTAACCACACTTGAGTTTAGAGAAAATGGGGATCATGGGGCAGCAGATTGATTTCAGATAATCCTAAATAGGAACACTTATGCACATTATAATGCATACTATCACAAGATATATTTAGATGAGGTGAATAGTCAAAAGGAAAAAAAAAAGCATTTACAGAAATTTGCAATAGCACTTTAATTTTACTTGACATAATAACAATAGTATATTCCTGAGATAATTAGCTGTGTCTGTTTAAGTCGAAGATTGATTATCTAAATTTGTAGTTGCTTCATGTATATTTCTTTATACAAGTAGAGTCACAAGAATGAAACATAATCGTATATGGATATCTGGTTTACATATTAAAATAGTGTGCAGGATACAGTATATTACAATTTTCTTTTTTTATTCAGTGTTTTAAATGATCTTTAAAATATACAAATTGCACCTTTGGCAATAGAAAAACATAAATCTAGTGATTCTTAAGTTGTAATTGCTATCTATAAGTCAATTGAACGTCACACTCTTGCCAATAACTCTTGGAGCAATGCCCTGAACAGCTGGAATATGTGACAAACGTTTCACCTCTCACTTTTGGGATTGATTTCTACTTTAAGTTTGATCCCAAGCATTATGGAACAGTATGTTTAAGTTTGTTGAGAGACTATCATACAGAATTACACTAGTGCTAAAAAATGAATTCATCACTTCAATTCAAACAGTTCCTTAACCTTTGAAACACTAAAAATATAATGATCTCCAAGGTATATCAACATGAGCAAGATTGAGTAAATTAATTTATACTCTATCTCAAGGTTAAATAGCAGCATCCATTGATTCATATGTTGGTTCTGAGGTTGAGGGTGGCAGCAACATATGCCTACAGAGGAGAGAAAACAAATTGGCAGTCATGCTCCTCCAGCCGCAGTGTATTTCTAAGTTGTTTCCAGTGGTAATAAGAATGGAGGATATGATGATGATGAGGTCACTTATGCGACTTGGGTGCCAGATAGAGCAGAGGAGGAAAGTGGGGGTGAGGTACAACCCCAATGAGGCAGCCATTAAGGAAGAGTAGAGAGCAACCACCCTTTTCCATCAAACTGTGGAGCTGTTCTCTCCAGGTCCACTTCCCACAGAAAAAAAAAATAGTCACTGCCACCCACATGCCCAGCGTCCAATTGCAAGCTTGTTAAAGCTGCATGCTCTACAAATTCTGCCTTTCCATTTTGTACAATCGCGTGGAAGGCACCTTTGTGGCATCTCTAGGCAAGGCAGTCACCTGCAAAGTCCATGTTACTGTTGACATGTGGTCCAGCAAGCATGGTCAGGGATGATAGATTTTGTTCACTGCACACTGGGTAACTTTGCTTGCAACTTAGAAGGATGCAGGACAGGGCTCAGTGCTTCAGCTTGCTTTGCCTCCACATCTCCATACAGCTATTAGTGATGATGCCAGATTTGTAAGATCTACCCCCACCACCTCCTTCTCCTTCACCATGCCCTCTTCTTTGAATTGTTCTATGAACCACAAGAACCCCCTAAGTGTTCAAAGTCCTATTCAAAGAGTCAGGCTAAAAGGTGTTGTGCTTCATCTGGTGTGTGTAGGGGACAGGAACCACACCGGAGAAGAGATTATTTCAGCTCTGCAGGGACAGGCCCAGAGGTGGTTCACACTATGCCAGCTGGAGCCAGGAATGGTGGTGTGTGATAATGGCAGAAACCTCATGTCTTTGATTAGACAGGGAAAATTGACATGTGCCATGCCTGGCACATGTCTTCAATTTGGTGGTGCAACATTTCCTGAATCGGTACCCAGGGTTGGAAGATCTGCTAAAGCAGGCCAAAAGAGTCTGTAGACATTTTAGGCAGTGCTCGGTTGGCTTAAATTCAGCAGGAATTCCACCTGCCTGTAAACCGCCTGATTTGTGACATGCCCACCAGGTGGAACTTGATTTTGGCAATGCTGTAGCAACTGCACATGCAGCAGAGGGCCATCAATGAGTACCTGTGTGAGTATGGCACAACAATAGGCTCAGGCCGGCTCAGATTTTTTTTCCCCATCCCAATGGCTGTGGATAAAGGATGCATGCACCTTACTGTCACCATTTGAGGAGGCCACAAGGATGGGGAGCTATGACAATGCATGCATCAGTGACATTATGGACAGAACACTTAAGACAAAGCAGCGGGAGGAAGAGGACTTCCTTTTCTTTCAAGGCCCACGTCATGCAGACATTATTGTTCCTATGAATACACAAGAAGAGAGGGAGGAGGGGGATGCTGGCAGTTTTTGAAGCATTGAAGCAGATGAAGACATACGTCAAACAGTAAGAGATGATTTTCCATCCGCATAACCCTTAGGAGTAGTATGTGGCTGGGAGGAGGCAGTTCCAGATACTATAATCCTCAGTGACCCTGATGAGTGTGCTTCTCTTGATTCTTCAAATTTGCGCTGTATGGGCTTCCTCATGCATTAAAGCCTGCGACCCAAGAATACACGCCATAAAGGAGAAGGATCACGGTTGGTCAGACGGGAGCCCCAGACAGATAAGGATGGGATGTTCAGAGCACAGCATTATGCTGCTGCAGTGTGGATAGGTTAGTGCCGTTCTCCTACAGGACTGGTGAGTACTGGTTTGAAATACACTCTACCACACTGTCTGATGGAGTACACTGCACCCACTGGATCTGTGCTTTTTTTTATAGGAATCCTCCATTTTTTCATTGGATAGTATGGCTATATAATGACAGCTCAGCAAATTTATCTAGCTTTATAATATAAGGCAAGTCCCCTGGATTTTAATGTGTTTAACCTGGGAATTCCTGGCTATTTATAGTGACCAGTGCTTTATGCACTTAACAGATCAAACATTTTAGCAAACGACTGACTGAATGATCTTATCTTCCATCTACCTTGTATAACTACCCCCCTTTGCTACTGACATATGGGACCCAAAAGGAGTGTAAGGTTAAGAGGACACTTTATTCCCTCCACGCTGCTCCACATCTATCTTTCTAAAAGGAGTACCATTACTCTATGTGTTGTGTAGATTGGGGTACATATATTCCCCTTCTCTCCATATAGTTGGTGATGGCTGCGATTCTGAAGTGATCTCCGTATGCCTATTTAAGCTATATATCTTGTTATGCATATTCGTTATGATACAAGTCTGTGAGGCCGAAATAACCTTTGTACACCCATTTAAGTTATACTGTATATCCTGGTAGGTTTATTCATTATGATGTACATGGAGATAGCAATATGAGATAAACTTGGAAAGCACTTTAGCATCTAAAATTATGTTTACTATACTCTTTGGACAGATCTCTCTGCTGCTTCCTTCTTGTCTGCAGGGGCTTATGCGCCCTCCCGGGGGGGCCTACTGTTTTGGACTGCAGCATATGTCACTGTTCTAGGTAAGGGCCATTATTACCTTTTGGGAGGGACACTATTGAGTCCAAAATGGAGGAATATGCCTCCACCATAAATTATCTGGTTGATGCCAATAATGAAAAGGAGGGTGAGAATAAATGGATTAAGTCAAAACTGGCAGACAGAGGACAGTTGAGAAGGAACAATTTAAAAATAAGTGGGATCCCTGAATTAGTTCAGCAATCCTACTGGTGCCTCAAAGCCACAGCTCTGTTTAAATTTCTCATACCAAGTCTTTCAGATTTAGATGTCACTGTTGACAGCCTCCATCGCTTTCCTAAACCGTCTCATCTGTCTGACCAACGGCTTCTCCGTTTACATTTCTTCCGTATTAAAGAGCACCTCATGTCCATAATGTGAAAACAGGAACAAATTCCATCACAGTATCAACTCTTGCAATTTTTTGCTGATCTGTCAATATATACCCTACAGAAAAATAAAACTTTTGAATACTGTTACATAGTTAGTCAGGTTGAAAAAGGACACAAATCCATCCAGTTCAGCCAATAAAAAAGAAAAAATATATATCATACAATCCCATATACCCCAATTCTATACCCAGTTGATCCAGAGAAAATCCCAAGCTGAGCATAATTGAATTTGCTACAGCAGGGGAAAAAATGCCTTCCTGATCCCCCGAGAGGCAATCGGATTTTCCCTTAATCAACTTTACCTATAAATGTAAGTGCCCAGTTATATTATGTAAATTTAGGAAAGAATCCAGGCCTTTCTTAAAGCAATCTACTGAGCTGGCCAGAACCACCTCTGCAGGCAGTCTATTCCACATTTTCACAGCTCTTACTGTGAAGAAACATTTCAGGATTTGGATGTGAAATCTCCTTCCCTCTAGACCAGGGATCTCCAAACTTTTCAAGGCAAGTGCCAGTTTACAGTCCTTCAGGCTTAAGGGGGGCCGGATTCTGACCAGTGGGGGTAGAAAATTCCCTGGGCCAAGCATCAGTGAGAAAAAAACACGACCTCAGTGTTGGTGGTCAGTAGGAGGAGGAATAGTGCTCATCATTGGTATTAGTGGAAGAAATAGTGCCCCCTTGTTGGTGTCATTGGGGCAATAGTGCCCCAAGGGCTTGATGAAGGCTAGCAGAGGGCCACATCCGGCCCTCTGGCTGCAGTTTGGTGACCCCCTGCTCTAGACCTAAAGAGTGCCCCTTGTCCTCTGTGTTGACCGTAAAGTGAATAACTCAACACCAAGTGCACTATATGGACCCCTTATATATTTGTCCATAGTGATCATATCCCCCATTAATCTCCTCTTCTCAAGAGTGAATAAATTCAGTTTCTCTAATCTTTACTTATAGCCAAGCTCATCCATGCCTCTCATCAGTTTGGTTGCCCTTCTCTGTGCTTTCTCCAGTTCCCCAATATCATTTGTGAGAACTGGTGCCCAAAACTGAACTGCACATTCCAGATGAGGTCTTACTAATGATTTGAACAGGGGCAAAATGATATCTCTCTCTGGAGTCCATACCTCTCTTAATACAAGAAATGATATTGCTCGCTTTGGAAACCGCAGCTTGGCATTGCATGTTATTATTGAGCTTATGATCTACCAAAATCCCCAGATCCTTCTTCACTACGAATCTCCCCAGTTGTACTCCCCCTAGCATGTATGATGCATACACATTCTAAGCCCCCAAGTGCATAACTTTACATTTATCAACATTAAACCTTATCTGCCACATAGTCACCCAATTAGAGCATTGAGGTCAGCTTGTTAATTGGAGACATTCTGTAAGGACAATATTCCACTACATAGCTTAGTGTCACCTGCAAAGACATAAATGTTACTTTTGATCACCACCACCAACCCTCCACACCAGATTGAACCAGAGTGGAAAAAAGTTATGACAAAAAGACAAATCTCATGCATAAACATAAACAGATGGTCTACATAAGTTTCTGTTAGTCCCTTGGAGAGATGAGATAGAGGCTAAAGGTCTGAACCTATCCACCAGTTGTGATCAGCAGCAAAATGCTGGTGATTCTTACCCACCACGTTTCTTGCACCAAGAAGTGTGCTTGTTACCTTATTTCTTGTTATGTTTTCATCCCTATCTCTCTGTTTTTCCTTTTTTAATGTTGATGTGACTAGGAGTGACAAAAGACCACTCAAGCATCAAATGGACCGAGACACAGGTATCTCCACTGTGACTTTCTTCTGGACACTATACCGAAAAATGCACAGATGTTATACTCAGTGGGAGTATATTGCCAATCTTTCAAACCAAAGATACTATTATTACTTACAGTTCTGGATTTGGCCCTTAGATGGTGGTCAAGCATCACATATTTGTACTATAGCATTGACATTGCCCACAATATATGGCACTCTCTATTAACTTTAAAGGGCTTAATCACCCTGAAAAATGGAAATCCTTGTGGAATGAAGCACTAATGAACCACAGCAACATACTATGCACCCAGGAGACTCTTTTGTAAACAATCTCCACCTGGATGCACGCATACGAATTTCCCTTATGTTTATACTGCCAATGCAGACTAAGGTTAGAGTTGTTCTTATAGCTATTAGGGACTCTTTGGCATTTACCCCCACGGTCGATACTTGATATTACTCTGTGATCGAACTCCACAACATATACGTTAGTGAAATTTTTTTCTCCTAATAAGCACAAAGTCCACTTGATCTCAACAGATCTTACGTAAAAGGTGAGATCTCACCAAAAAGGACTACTCATTATGTGGAGATTTTTTTTTTTTTTTTTTTATGTTTTAACATCACCTCAGATCTGACAATGGACTCCACATCCAATATCGAGCATTCAAGCCCAACTTTATAATGTACCCTCCATAAACAAAACCTGTATGGTGAATGGAGATGCCAACATGCCAATGAAAAGGATTTTACCTTCTTCCCTTCACCTCATCAAGTCTACACTAGATTTTACCTTTTCCTAGTTGATCAGCAAGTTCTACTTAAAACTAAAACAACTACTATACATTTCATAACGTGGTCAGACCACACTTCTATAATAGCAGACTCGGCTTCTCCTAACCTAAACATGATTTGGAGAGAAAATTATTACCCTTTACCAAGTGAAGAGTAAAAAAAAAAAATGCTCCAAACCCATTTGAAGGAATTTTTTTAATGACAATGCCAACTCTAATGACAAAACCCTTTTATGTTGTGGAATGCTGATAAAGCGTTTAAAGGGGTATTTTTTTATATCCAATTGGGAGCAAGAGTTAAGAGGCAGCAGCAAAAGCGCCTGGAAGAACTGACAAAATAAATCTTAATAATAGATACCAGAACAAACTTAAAGCCTCCCCTACCCTCTCCCAAAAATGATCACAGCTGTACAGGACACCGGGGGTGGGTCCTGGACGGGTGCTATACGGCACCACTATTTGGACTATGGTCCATTTAAATAGAGGTAGAAGGTTCAGGGGATCACCCAAAAGTGGGTGAAAAGTTCCAGGCAGGCGCTAATTCAGAGAGGACTGGCTCGCAGTCTTCTCTATCTTTATAAAGTAGTTTGGGGCCTGGAATTTTGGAGGCTCCAAAGTGTTATTTGGGTGGGACGGAGCCTCCACTCCTAAACCTTGGGAGCCAGCGCACAAGGCGTTAACTCTCACAGAGAACCACCCATTAAAGCAGGAAGTGGTGCTGGAGGTGGTGAGTGAGTTTGGAGAGTGCACCTGATGAGGACAAGATGGAAGTCTGTTAGCTGCACAGTGAGGACTTTTGGAGTGCAGGGATGAAGACTTGTCTTGCAACATACCGTATGTCTTTTGCTTTCACTGTTTTGTGCTGGAAATAAGCAGACTTTTTGTTGACGCTGGAGCCAAGCAGACTTTTATGTTATAGTTTTCTGACATGCTGAGAAAGCCTTGTTTTGCTTTTCTGTGAATAAAAGCCTTTTTCTTCAAAACAACGGTTTAAGCACTGAATCCCTGCTGAGCTATAGCCCCCAAACGTTACACAGCTTAGACACGACCTTAGACTAATTGTATTACAAAATTTGGAGAAAACATCTAAAAGACTAAAGATGACATACTATGTCAATGGTAAGAAGGCAGGAAAGCTCCTGGCTCAAAACCTCAGAGGGCATAGATATAGAACCAGGATACCCTATATAATTCACCCTGGAACTAAACGAAAGGAGTTCCATCCCCCAAAAAATAGCAGACACCTTTAGTTATTACTACAGAACAGTATATAACTTAAAAGAGGACATGTCAATGCACCCACCTACTCCAGAAGCAATTAACAAATTTCTGGCTACATTATTCATACCAAAAACTGGAGTTAGTACTCACCAGTAACTTATTTTCCAGTAGTCTTCCAGGACAGGCCTTGAGAGATGGAGTCCCTCCCATCGACACAGGAAACACATTGCCAGCAGTTCAAAAGGTGGTCCCTCAGGTCCCTTTACCAACCACCGAAGGATTGGACTGCAAAATATAACCACAAAAGTTACACATGTTAATGCATCACATAAGTTAAAGGGTGGGATCGTGCTGTCTTGGAAGACTACTGGAAAAGGAGTTACCGGTGAGTATTAACTCCAGTTTTCCTGAGTCGTCTTCCAGGACAGCCCTTGAGAGGATCCCCAAGTACTCACCAGATTAGGGTGGGACCAGAGCTTGGAGGACCTTCCTCTCAAAAGCCTGATCCTGGCTGGACATTAAGTCCAGTCTGTAATGTTTTGTAAAGGTGGAAAAGCTTGACCACGTGGCTGCTTTACATATCTGTTCCGGGGTGGCGCCAGCTTTTTCTGCCCAGGATGCCAAAAGTGCCCTTGTGGAGTGGGCTTTACCCCCCCACCCCCGGAGAATCTTTACCTTATATCTTATAGCTTTCTACTATAGCTAACCTAATCCATCTAGCTATGGTGGTTTTTGAAGCTTTTTGTCCTCTGCGTTGTCCAGAAAAAAATACAAATAAAGAATCTGCCAGTCTAAAAGATTTTGTTGCATCTAGATATTCTACAATACACCTTCTCACATCTAGTAGATGAAACTGCCTTTCTTTTTCATTAGAGGCGTTCTGGCAAAAGGAAGGTAGAATAATGTCTTGGGACCTATGAAAGTTTGATGTTACCTTTGGCAAGAACCCAGGGTCTGTATTAAGGATGACTCTATCCTCAAGGATTTGAAGAAAGGGCTCTCTGATTGAGAGCGCTTGTATTTCACTGACCCTGCGGGCTGAAGTGATTGCCACCAGGAGTATCGTTTTAAAAGTAAGCAGTCTTAAAGAGGCCTCCGAGATAGGCTCAAATGGAGTTCCCAAAAAGGCTTTGAGGATGACTGACAGGTCCCAGGTTGGAGTTACTTTGGCCTTTGTTGGTTTCTGTCTGGAGATTGCCTTACAGAATCTAGAAATAAGAGGATCCTCCTGTAGGTGTCTTTCTAGGTAAACACTTAGGGCCGCTATTTGTACTTTGATAGTACTCGGGGTTAACCCCTTGTCTACCCCGTCTTGTAGAAACTGTAAAATGTTTGTTTCACTCTTGTTAGGATTACCCTGATCCACCAACCAGGAATTACATTTTTTCCAGATTTTATTGTAGATGGCCGAGTAACTGTTTTTCGACTCTGGAGCAGGGTCTGGATCCTTTTACTCTTAGAATTTCTTCCTCAGTAACCATGCTGAAAGCTTCAGCATGGGTACTTGAGGGTGTAAGAGGGGTCCCTATGACAGGAGGTCCTATCTGCATGGAAGCCTCAAAGGTGATTGATCTGTTAGTCTTAGTAACGTTGTGAACCAAGGTCTCTTGGGCCAAAAAGGTGCCACCAGCATTAGACATGTTTCTTCTACCAGAAACTTGGACAAGACCCTTGGAATGAGATGAAGTGGTGGAAATGCATAGGCTAGATTGAAAGTCCAGGGTATTTTTGCATCTACCTCCCAAGGCTGTTTATTCGGGTATAGAGAGCAGAAATTGGGAACTTTGGTATTCTCTTTTGTCGCAAACAAGTCTATCTCTGGGTACCCCAAGTGGTTGGTTATGAGATTGAAGGCTTTCATGTGTAGAGACCACTCTTGATTCGAAACTAGTTGTCGAATCAAGAAATCTGCAGTGTTGTTCTGCTCGCCCTTCAAATGAATCACGGAGATGGATTTTAGATAAATCTCTGCCCATTGGATGACAGGCCGAAGGGCAGAGCTCTGCACTGAAAATGATAGATCTTTGATTCGATCTGGATTGCCATGCAAAGGAATTTCTGTCATTCCTTCCTTATTGGGATATGTAGATAGGTGTCCCTTAGGTTAGAGGTTAGGCTCTGCACACACACAGGTTATGCTCTGCCAACCTTCCCATGAAGCGGGTATTATACTAGTCTGCTGCACGCACGCCGTCCACGCCGTCCACGCTTTTTTCCATCTGGTAATCAAGTACCAATTGACTGAAGCTGGAGCCGTGATTGTGCTCTTCGCATCCTATGTAAAGAGCCCACGGTCCCTGTATGTTGGCCCTGGTACCATACACCCTTTTTTTGGTTCTCATTCATCGCATGAAGAGTTGACCTGTTTTGGGATATCGCTTACTTCTTATCATTGGGAGGTCTACTGCCTGGTTGTCATCATATACATGCCTCAGCGACTCATTAAGTTTATCGCTTAGTTGAGTCCACATTTTCTGGTAAGCCCCCTCAATTACCTTTGGTGGTGGATCTGCTATCAACACTACTCTTATCGTTGTCACGTTCATTTGGACACTCAGACTGAGACACCCTCTGGTCATTTCACATTATTATGAACTGTTTTGAGCTTCAATGCCATACTTCAATATATGTGTGTTTGAACTTTCCACTTTCTATGCTTATATGATGCTTCACTGCATGATATATTTAATTTCCACATAATTTTAGCGCTACACTTTTCTTTTGTTATCATATGTAGATAGGTGTCCCTTAAGTCCAGGGTTGCCATGAATACTTCTTTCTGAAGATTTTTTTACTGAATAAATTGACTCCACCCGAAATCTCTTGTAACGGATAGAGAGATTTAGGGGTTGGAGGTTCATATTTAGTCTGAACTTCCCTATTGGCTTTTTTACTACAAAAATGTGAGTGCAAAAAACCTCCACCTGTTCGTGAATAGGGACTGGTGTCAATACTTCTTGATCTACCATGTCTCCTATTAATAAGGGTAAGGCTTTGGCCTGGGTAACTGGGTAATTTTGTCACCAGGAACTTGGATGGTGGTTCGCTGTGGAATTCCAGTGCATAACCTCTTTTGATAATGTTCAGAACAAATTTGTTCTTTAATCTCCCTCCCACAGGGACCCTGATGTCACTGGGGCTTGGGATCTTGACCGGGGTGATTAAAAAGTATGCCCCCTCTCCCTCTGCCTTTTTGCCCAGCCCAATGTTTTTTGGGCTTAAATTGTTTCCCAGTTTTTTCAGATTCCTTGAGGGGACAAAAAACTTTTTCTGAAAATTCTTCCTTTTAAGAGGAAAATATTTATTTTTGTCCACCGTTCTCTCTAGGGCGGTCTCTTACTCAGGCCCAAAGACTAGGTCTCCAGTGAAAGAAACACTGCATAACCGTGTCTTAGATGCTGTGTCACCAGCCCACATTTTTAACCATACGGATCTTCGAGCCGACACAAAGAGCCACAGATTTAGCTGTACATTTTACCACATTTGTTGCAGCATCTGAAATAAAGCTAGTTGATTTAAAGAGCATTGGGAAGGTTTTAAGTAGGTCTTCCCTAGGAGTACCTGTTTTGAGGTGTTCCTCCAACTGGGATAACCAGAACTCTAGGTTCCTAGCAACACAGATAACAACAAAAACCTGGGGAATGCCCAGGGAATAACCAAGCCTACTTACCGACCAGCTAGCAGAACAACCAATTAACCTGTCTAACAATGTGCGTTAAAAACAGGGGTTTTGTCCGCACGCATTTGCAAACGCATGCGTGAGCTACAGAGCCGCGCCAAGGCACCCCATAATTCTGTGGTCCTAACACTAACAGTGAGTGTCCTCACAATGGAGGCACATGCATTTTAATGGATAGATAGGGGCAGGTGGACTGAAGGGGAGCCACCCCCTCCTTAAAGGTACAGAAGCACACCAAGCACCCAGCATATAGCACAATGGCTGCAAAGGTGTTGGTGCACTGCTGGACCAAAATAAACACCACAGGTGAAACAAAACGTATCCACCGCCCCCATCTATGGCTGGCAATCACAGTAAGTAGCAATGGAAGGCTAAAGCAGATAACAACAAAAACCTGGGGAATGCCCAGGGAATAACCAAGCCTACTTACCGACCAGCTAGCAGAACAACCAATTAACCTGTCTAACAATGTGCGTTAAAAACAGGGGTTTTGTCCGCACGCATTTACAACACAGGAAGTAGCTAATGCTGGTTTTAGCCCTGCCATGGAAGCGTCCCATGCCCTTTTTAGGACAATGTCAGTCCTCCTATCTATTGGGTCCTATGAAAGACCCATATCCTCAAAGGCCAAAACTGACTGCTTAGATACCTTAGACAGAGGGGCATCAAGCTTAGGGATTTTGTTTCAGACTGCCTCTGGGTTCTCGTCAAAGGGAAACCTCCTTTTAAAAGAATTTGGGCTGAAAGGTTTTTTATCTGGCTCGGCCCATTCTTTGCAAACCAGATCAAAGAGGACCTCATGAATAGGAAACACTCTGGCTTTTTTCTTTCCCAGGGCAGCATACATTTTCTCGTGCCTAGATAATTGAGATTCCTCCTCTTCAATCTCTAGTGTATCATAAATGGCACCTAATAATTCATCTACCTCTTCCATAGATAATTTATACTTTGTAACTCTGTTAGCTGTGACCTGATTCTCCTCTTGGTCTGATTCAGAGTCCGAGGATTCAGGCCTAACTAACCCGGGGCTAAGCTCCCTTTCTCTACGGGGCTCCCCGGAGCTAGGCATTGTGGGGCTTGGTGAAGGGGAAACTGTAGCCGCACTACTAGAGGTAGCAGACACGTTAACATTAGAAATCAAGTCTCTGAGGCCCCATACACACGAGCAGACAGATTTGTTCAAATCGGTCGGGCAGACCGATTTGAACAAATCTGTCTGCTGGGGACGTATTGGTTTGATCGTGTACACACGATCAAACCAAAATCCCCACCGGCAGACAACGCGGTGACGTGGCGGTGACGTTGATGCCGCCACGTCACCGCACCAGGAAGTAAATCACTTCCGCGCATGCGTCGAATCCATTTGACGCGTGTATGAGAAGACATGTCTGCTGGTTAGCGTACTAACCAGCAGACATGTCGGGCGGACGAGTTCCCAGCCGACAGATTTGAAAGCATGCTTTCAAATCTGTCGGCTGGCCAAATCTGTCTGCTAGCCCGTACACACGATCGAATCTGTCTGCTGGGTCTGGCAGACCATTTCCAGCAGACAGATTTGTCGTGTGTACGCGGCCTAAGGGAATTAAAAGTTCAAGCCATCTGAGTCTGCCTCAGATTTCAACAATCTAGCAATACATTGCCTGCACAAGGTCTTGTCATAGCCTGAGGATAATTTACTTCCACAATTAAAGCACTTTCTGCGGCCTGACTTGTCTTCCCTTGAAGTTTCCTTAGCCTGCAAGGATAAGATGGAAATTTTAAAAACTCAGCTCCTTACCCTTAGGTACACCCGTGCGGCTACCATCACCATGTTTCTCCTGGGATGTGACCCCCCCATGGAGCGACTCCCAGCCACCACACCTAGCATAAAATCGCCCATGAGTGCATGCCCGGCAGCCTACCTGGGTTAGACTGGTGCCTGCATCCTCCAGAGTTTTGGGGATAACCTCCATGGTGGCCCCTTCCTCCGATCCCGCCGCTCGTCCTGTATGGCTATATGCAGGCCGGGATATGCAGGTCCAGCTTGGGCTTCTTCTCTCCCCCACGCGCAGTCAGGAGTCTCGGTGCACGGCTATGACGCGATTCTGCCGGAAATGACGCAACGGCGTCTCCAGCCCCCAGCGAATGCTGCACTGAGCATGAATGCATTCACCGCTCCGGGGGGGAACCACGCCATTCTGCCCACAGACCACGTCGGCATCGGGAAGGGGAGGAAAAATGTGTCTGCTCCTATCGGCTGGACGGTACCCGTGCCCAAACACCCAAAAAGAGGTGAGACTTCTCAGACCGCAATAGGTAGGAAACAGTCCTCTATGCAGTCCTTCTTTCCCTGCAGGAAGCCCCTGAGAGATGGTGGGCCAGATCCACAAAGCCCCGCGTATTTCTGCGGCGGTGTAGCGTATAGTATTTTCGATACGCCGCCGTACGCTAGGAAGGCAAGTTCCGTTTTCACAAAGGACTTGCGTCCTAAGTTAAAGGTGGCGTAGTGAAAATGGGCCGGCATAAGCCCGCGCAATTCAAATGGGGAAGAGGTGGGCGTGTTTTATTTAAATGAATCGTGACCCAACGTAAATGACGTTCTTTTTAAACTGTGCATGCGCTGGCCATGGTTGTATCCCAGTGCGCATGCTCCAAATCATGTCACAAAACATCAATGAAAACGACGTGAACGTAATATACGCAAATCCGTATTCGCGAACGGTTTAAGCAAACGACGTGGACGGAAAATTAGATGCTGGCCCGACGTCCATACTTAACATTACATACACCTCCATACAGCAGGGGTAATTATACGCCGGACATACGCTTACGCAAACGACGTAAAAACACTGCGCCGGGCGTACGTACGTTCGTGGATCGGCGTATCTAGCTCATTTGCATATTCAACGTGGAAGCGCCCCTAGCGTCCAGCGTAAATAGGAAACTTTATGATGACGGCGTAAGACGGCGTATCTACGCAAAAAAACGGCGTATCTTGTTTTGTGAATACAAAACAATGATACGCCGGCGCAGATTTGAAATTACGGCGGCGGATCTGGAGATACGCCGCCGTAATTGTTTGTGGATCTGGTCGAAGTCTTTAAGAATGTTCCTTCTAGCAACATGTTCCTCCGACGGAGGAAACACAAAGACTGGCCAGGGACCTGAGGGACCGCCTTTTGAACTGCTGGCAATGTGTTTCAGGTGTCGATGGGAGGGACTCCATCTCTCCAGGGCTTTCCTAGAAGACAACTCGGGAAATTATCACCAACCCAGCTCCAATCTCTAAGCCTACCATTCAGCGCTTCTCAAAGTCATAGAATCCCTTCCTTTGAACAAATCACCAGGTCCCGATGGTTGTAATGGTGAATAATACAAGGAATTTAAGGCTTTATTATCCCCATATCTACATCAGATCGATGCCGCTGCTGCCTCTTTCTTTTTTCCACCTGAGATGCTTAAAGCTTTAGTTGTAACTTTGCCCAAGCCAGGGTAGGAGCCCAATTCTTCTTCAAATTTTAGGCCAATATCATTATTGAACATAGACTTAAAACTCTATGCAAAATTAATAGCTTTACGTCTTGTCAATATATTGCCCACACATTCATGCTGACCAAACAGGTTTTACCAAACATAGGCAAACTTCGGACGCTACACGTAGACTGGTGAATATTATACACCTGGTCAGGTGCAGTGAAGGCCTTCTCTGCTCCTGAGTAGGGATGAGCTTCGAGTTCGAGCAAAACTCATGTTTCACTCGAACATTGCCTGTTCACCGAACAGCAAACAATTTGGGGTGTTTGCGGCACATTGCGAAAAGCCGCGGGACACCCTGTAAAAGTCTATGGGAGAAATCTAAAGTGCTCATTTTAAAGTCTTATATGCGAGTCATTGTCATAAAAACTGTTTAGGGACCTGGCTCCTGCCCCAGGGGACATGTATCAATGCAAAAATAAGCCATTAAAAACAGCATTTTTTTGGGGGAGCAGTGATTTTAATAATGCTTAAAGTGAAACAATAAAAGTGAAATATTCCTTTAAATTTCGTACCTAGGGGTGTGTATAGTATGCCTGTGAAGCAGCGCTGGTTTCCCGTGCTTACAACTGTCCCTGCACAAAGTGTAATTTCTGAAGTCATTTAAACCCACTCTGCAACAAAGTGCAAATGCATATATATAAATATACAATGTATATCAAATAAATGATTCCATCCGTGGTGTTGCAGCTGAAAAATAGGTGATTTCTTGAAAAAATTAGCTCACATTGCGCTTACCTTTATAAGGCAAGGAAAAAGCCTTAGAATATGTGGCACTTTAGTGGGTCTCCAGTAGATGTCCCCTCTATCCTCTCTGTGGGATGGTGTAGTGGTCCTAGTTGGGGTCCAATGTTCCAGGGTATGTGGATGGAGGTTTACCAGTGGTGCTCAAATAAGAAAGGATGGTGCCATAGTGAAGTATGTAGATAACGATGTAATGATAAAAGTTGCAACTTACATCAAAGTACAAACAAACGAGCGAACGATCGGATTACACGTCTACTTCCGGTTCCGGGTCTTACATGTTACGCTGCACCTCGCAGCTTCATCAGAGATACCCGATTGGTTCCTGGCTTAAAACCGGAAGTGTATCGGCGGCCATTTTAGCGGAGTAAATGTCTCCATTATGGCGGCGGCCATTTTGTTGGTTAGAGTCTTCTCCTATGTTATAGAGTCCGGTTCTCCGTGACTGGAGAATTCTGCTGCTCAATCTTTTATACACAATCCTAAGTGTTTTTAGAGTCATAAGTTCTAGAGGAAGGGGTATTTAAAAGGCGGACAGCAAAGGCTGTGGCCTGAAATACGGTTCTTGTACTCCTCATATGTACTTCTCATATGTATGACGATGGCTTCAATTAGCCACCGGCAGAATTAACCCCTTGTGTGATGTGACTGAGCAATATCTAATAAAATGGCCATTAATGACATAAGTATATAAAATAGACATCAGGGATATACAATGATATAAAATCTGGGTAAGAACAATGAATGACGTTATTATAATTAAAATAATAATGTTTTAAAATGTTATAAAAATATGTATCATGTGTATTAAAGATTGCTTAAAAAACAGTTAAGATCAAATTCCACATTCATTCCATCAGGAACCATTGTTTGTAAATAAAAAATCCATTGTGACTCTTTTTGACTAATGGTTCTGACTATATGTGCTCCTCTCCATGGTTTCTTATATTTTTCTATAGCCCAAAAACTCATCTGTGTGGGGTCACTGTTGTGGTATTGGGCAAAATGTTTACTACCGTTGTGTTTAGGGAACTTTTTCTTGATATTTCGTATGTGATCTCCTATTCTTACCATAAGTGGTCTTTTGGTGCATCCTACATACTGTAGGTTGCATGTACATTGACTACTCCTTCTGTGTGACAGCTAATAAAGTCTTTAATTTCATAAGTTTGTCCTGTTTTGGTCGAGATGAAATCTTTTCTTTTTTTCTGTGTTTTTTTTTTGAGTGTCTGAATGCAAAGCAATATTTGCATGGGTGTAATTCTTTTGCTTGTGAAATAACTGTGTCCACTTTTTGGGGGGTCTACCACATTTTTAACTACCAAGTCTCTTAGTGTTGGTGCTCTTCTATACACTATATTCGGTTTTTCTTGCAATATATTTTTCAGGTGCTTGTCACTCTTTAATATATGCCAATGTCTTTTAATGGATTTTTCAATATCTCTATGTTGTATGTTATAGTCCAGTATAATCATCGGTGCTTCCATTTTGTGTTGTTTCCTTTTTGGTCCTTGTAACATATTTTGTCTGTTGAGTTTTGATACCTCGTTAATTTGTTTTTGTATGTACTTTTCAGTGTATCCCTTTTCCTTAAATCTGTCTCCTATAAATACCGCTTGAGATCTGTAATCTTCTTTGTATGTGCAATTTCTTCTGATTCTTGTCAATTGTCCCTTTGGGATGTTAAACAGACAGGATTTGTGATGGCAGCTTCTTATTGAGAGATAGCTGTTCGCATCAATATTTTTGAAATGTGTCTTCGTAGTTAGTATGTTGTCTGTGACTGAAATATCTACATCTAGAAAATTGACACATTCTTCACTGATGTTCCATGTGAGTGAGATGTTGAGATTGTTTTGATTCAGTTTTTCTAGAAATGGTGTTAGTGTTTCTTTGCTGCCATTCCATACTATCAGTATGTCATCTATGTATCTTTTGTACAGTGTTAGTTCCATCGGGACATTTGAGTAAATTGCGTCTTCCTCCCATTGGGCCATGAAAGCATTAGCCACACTGGGGGCACCTTTTTAATCTATCACTATTGTTTTATCACATATCACAATCCAGATTGAGCAGCATTTACATTTTTTCACTTTATTTATTTTGGTGGCGCAAGAGCCTCACAAACACATATCTATTCACTGCACGCAGACACACTCTAGCAGACACCATGGATGTGTTCACCTTCATGGAACACAGGAATATAGATTTAGATGAAATATTTAACACTGAGACAAAAAACAAAAATACTGACATGCAGAGCCTACTCAGAAAACTAGGACACAATTTAGAAAGAAAAATCAATCTATGGTGGGACATCCACACTTTTGATAGATATATCAAAGAAAAAATAGTCCCAAGAAGACTAAGATGGGACGTCCCACCAAATGATGGACTAGTAGACAAAGAATCCATGGATGAATGGTTCCAATTCTTCAACAATAAAAGTTTGGAAGCACTACATATTCTTTTAAAACGCAAACAAAAGAAGATAAGAATTGTAGACAAACTTATAGAAGATACAAAATCCAAATTAGAACCATTCAAGGAAACCACTGAATTCAACACATTAGCTACCCAACTCAATAGAGACCTAGTGACCAAAGATTTAGAAAAACAACAACAAAAAATGAAGAATCATCAACGAGACGTATCGGACTACAAATTAGACCAAGTATTTAAATGGCAAGCTAAAATAGAAAAGCCTCAACCCCTTTCCACCTACTCAACCCCTTAAAAAGAGGTCAGAATAAAGGAGCCTACACAGATCACCCAAATACTCAATAGAGAACCTCATAGAGAAGATTCAAGTTATCTACAAGAATATATCCCTGATAGAGAACAATACAGGGTGGATCCGAGGCCCCAACAGGAATACAGAGGAAATGCAACACAGGGATACCAAACCCCCAAAAAATTCAGGAAAAAAACTTTTAAAAAACAGTATAAAAAACCATACAACAATAGAAGGAATTCAGAAAGAGACTATCCTGAAAATAGAGGACAACCTTATCACTATGAACAATATAGAAGACCAGAAAGAAGTCCTCCCCCATTATACAACAGATACGAACCAATAAGATACTATCAAGACTCATACCATCATCAAGACTACCACAACCAGCCTCCTCAAAGGCCTTTTTTAGAGAGAGAGAGGAGAGACCACACGCCCAGAAGAGAATACAGGGAGAATCCCCGATCACCGAGATGGAGAAACCCGGAACCACCAATATCACCAAAAAGAAGAACCCCGGAACCAAGAAGAAGATCCCCATAAGTAAGAGGAAGAACATCACCCAAAAGAAGAGGGGATGTAGATCGGGAAAGAGATGCCAAAAGAAAAAGAAAAGGCGAATAACAGGAAGTGGCATCTTTAATATTAGTGGCCTACCTCTCTCCACGGAAGAAATTGCAGTTCTAGACAACGGCCTTAAACATGCACCAGCAAAAAGTCTTAACAAATTTGACACCTATATAGGAATCCAGAAATATATTAGGAAAATTAATATTAAAAAATATATAATGAATAACCCTACCAATTTCACCACTACCAAGTCCAGTACTGAAAATGTTAAATACAGTAATCCACGCAACAATTCAGTATTCAACCCGCAAGTTTATGACAATCACTTCATTGATGTATTCAAAAAATTGGTACTACAAGACCTAGACACACTAAAAGTAAAGAAAGCTACCAATCCGGTACACATCCAAAAAGGCATTAAATCACTAACAAAAATGATGGATATTGTAATGCGTCCCGCCGACAAAGGCGGAGGTGTAGTAGTGCAATCAAAGGAACAGTACCTAAGGGAAATGGAAAAACAACTACGAGATGAAAAAACCTACATCAAACTACTAGGCAACCCCTTGAATGCATATAAAAAAGAACTTGAAAAACGTATACATCTAGGGGTAAAAAAAGCAATACTGAACAAAAAGTAAGCAAAATACCTTATTCCAGAATTGTGTAGAACACCTATCATGTATGTGGTCCCAAAACTACATAAAGATAAAACTAACCCGCCAGGCAGACCTATTGTCAATGGAATTGACTCCATAACTTCTAGAATGGGAGAATATCTGGATCATTATATACAACCAGCAGTCCAACAAACAACATCCTACCTCAAAGACACAAAACATGTACTACAATTACTAGAAGACACGCCGGTACTAAAAGGAAGAACTCTACTTGCTACAGCAGATGTGTCATCATTATACACAATAGTAGAACACCACCAAGCCTGCAATTCTACAAAATGGCTCTTAAAAGAATACAGTTCCCTCATCTGTAAACAAAGAAGATTCCTAGTCAAATGCATCGACTTTTGCCTAAAACACAACTATTTTTGGCATAACCAATCTTTTTATAATCAAACGATGAGCATAGCCATGGGGGCCAAATTTGCCCCCAGTGTGGCTAATGCTTTCATGGCCCAATGGGAGGAAGATGCAATTTACTCAAATGTCCCGATGGAACTAACACTGTACAAAAGATACATAGATGACATACTGATAGTATGGAACGGCAGCAAAGAAACACTAACAACATTTCTAGAAAAACTGAATCAAAACAATCTCAACATCTCACTCACATGGAACATCAGTGAAGAATGTGTCAATTTTCTAGATCTAGATATTTCAGTCACAGACAACATACTAACTATGAAGACACATTTCAAAAATATTGATGCGAACAGCTATCTCTCAATAAGAAGCTGCCATCACAAATCCTGGCTGTTTAACATCCAAAAGGGACAATTGACAAGAATCAGAAGAAATTGCACGTACGAAGAAGATTACAGATCCCAAGCGGCATTTATGGGAGACAGATTCAAGGAAAAGGGATACACTGAAAAGTACATACAAAAACAAATTAACGAGGTATCAAAACTCAACAGACAAAATATGTTACAAGGACCAAAAATGAAACAACACAAAATGGAAGCACCGATGATTATAGTGGACTATAATATACAACATAGAGATATTGAAAAATCCATTAAAAGACATTGGCATATATTAAAGAGTGACAAGCACCTGAAAAATATATTGCAAGAAAAACCGAATATAGTGTATAGAAGAGCACCAACACTAAGAGACTTGGTAGTTAAAAATGTGGTAGACCCCCCAAAAAGTGGACACAGTTATTTCACAAGCAAAAGAATTACAACCATGCAAATATTGCTTTGCATGCAGACACTCAAAAAAAAAACACAGAAAAAAAGAACAGATTTCATCTCGACCAAAACAGGACAAACTTATGAAATTAAAGACTTTATTAGCTGTCACACAGAAGGAGTAGTCAATGTACATGCAACCTACAGTATGTAGGACGCACCAAAAGACCACTTATGGTAAGAATAGGAGAACACATACGAAATATCAAGAAAAAGTTCCCTAAACACAACGGTAGTAAACATTTTGCCCAATACCACAACAGTGACCCCACACAGATGAGTTTTTGGGCTATAGAAAAATATAAGAAACCATGGAGAGGAGCACATATAGTCAGAACCATTAGTCAAAAAGAGTCACAATGGATTTTTAATTTGCAAACAGTGGTTCCTGATGGAATGAATGTGGAATTCGATCTTAACTGTTTTTTAAGCAATTTTTAATACACATGATACATATATTTTTATAACATTTTAAAACATTATTATTTTAATTATAATAACGTCATTCATTGTTCTTATCCAGATTTTATATCATTGTATATCCCTGATGTCTATTTTATATACTTATGTCATTATTGGCCATTTTATTAGATATTGCTCAGTCACATCACACAAGGGGTTAATACTGCCGGTGGCTAATTGAAGCCATCGTCATACATATGAGGAGTACAAGAACCGTATTTCAGGCCACAGCCTTTGTTGTCCGCCTTTTAAATACCCCTTCCTCTAGAACTTATGACTCTAAAAACACTTAGGATTGTGTATAAAAGATTGAGCAGCAGAATTCTCCAGTCACGGAGAACCGGGTGGCCAACAAAATGGCCGTCGCCATAATGGAGACATTTACTCCGCTAAAATGGCCGCCGATACACTTCTGGTTTTAACACAAAAAGGACAAAGCCAGGAACCAATCGCGTATCTCTGATGAAGTGGCGAGGTGCAGCGTAACATGTAAGACCTGGAACCGGAAGTAGACGTGTAATCCGATCGTTCGCTCGTTTGTTTGTACTTTGATGTAAGTTGCTACTTTTATCATTAAATCGTTATCTACATACTTCACTATGGCACCATCCTTTCTTATTTGAGCACCACTGGTAAACCTCCATCCACATACCCTGGAACATTGGACCCCAACTAGGACCACTACACCATCCCACAGAGAGGATAGAGGGACATCTACTGGAGACCCACTAAAGTGCCACATATTCTAAGGCTTTTTCCTTGCCTTATAAAGGTAAGCGCAATGTGAGCTAATTTTTTCAAGAAATCACCTATTTTTCAGCTGCAACACCACAGATGGAATCATTTATTTGATATACATTGTATATTTATATATATGCATTTGCACTTTGTTGCACAGTTTGCACTTTGCTTTTTGTTTTATGACAGATTCTCAGTGGTATATGTATATGCGCTTATCACCTTTTTAATCTATCACTATTGTTTTATCACATATCACAATCCAGATTGAGCAGCATTTACATTTTTTCACTTTATTTTGGTGGCGCAAGAGCCTCACAAACACATTTAAACCCACTCGCCTGAATTGTCAGCTTCCGGCAATACAGAGAAAAGGCATTGAAGGTCATTGATAAAAAAATAAATAAAATGCGGCGGGGATCCACCCAAATTCAATTACCAGGCCCTTCAGGTCTGGTATGGATTTAAAGGGGAACTTCACCCCAAATTTAGGTGGAGTTTCACCAAAAATCCATACCAGACCCTATCTGAGCACGCAACCTGGCAGGCCACAGGAAAAGAGGGGGACATGAGAGCGCCCCCTCCTCCTGAACGATACCAGGCCACATGCCCTCAACATTGGGAGGATGCTTTGGGGGTCTGTGACCCCTCAAAGCACCATTTCCATATGTTGATGGGGACAAGGGCCTCATCCCCACAACCCTCGCCCAGTGGTTGTGGGGGTCTGCAGGCGGGGGCTTATCGGAATCTGGAAGACCCCTTTAACAAAGGGGACCCCCAGCTCCCACCCCCCCCAATGTAATTGGTAAGGGGTACATTGTACCCCTACCATTTCACAAAGAAAGTGTAACAAATTGTAAAAACAAAAAAAAAAACAAAAAAAAACACAGACAGTTAAAGTCCTTTATTAAAAAAATAATTAAAAAAAATTCCAGCTTTGTTGGTATCCTGCGATGGATGCTCTCCTCTCCGGGATCCAGTGATGAGAAGATTTCCTCTTCAGCGAGGTCCATGATCCAGCGATGAGATGTCCAGCGCAGCGCATCCTGTCTCCACCGGAGGCACCCCAGGAATGATACGGCGGAGCCAGTGACAGTTCTTGTGTAGCTGAGGGCAGGGCCACCCGTCATGTGACCCCGTCCCACTCTGATGCAAGGGGAAACCTGGGCTTACCCAGTGATGTGACCCCGCCCCCCTCTGATGTAATGCAGGTTTCCCTTTGCTTCAGAGAAGGACAGGAACACATGACATGACACTGCAGCGGATTAGCATCAGGAGCACACTACGGCGCACGTCTCCCTAGTAGTAGGGCGTGTATGCTTTGGCTCCAGGCAGGCAGGTCTCAGATCCCCTGTCCCAGCCCAGCCCAGTCCAGCCCGGCCACACAACAATGCACCCAGGAGCAGCAACCCCCCTCTCCCCCTGAAACTTCTCCACCTAAGGTAAGATCTTGCCTGGGCGCCCTTGTCTACCCCCTGGGGCTGGACACTGCCGTCCTTATTAGGATAGCTGTGGTTCTCCCAGTCCTGGGGAACGCTCGACCGGACGACCGGGACCCCCCCCAGGCATCCCACACTCCATCTAGCCGTCCCCCTCATCCATCCGAGATCCCCCGCTCTCCACCCCACTCCAGCGAGCCTCAGGGTTCTCGATCAGTTTGGGAGCCAGGATCACGGCCACGAGTGCGGGAGGAGGTCTTAGGAAAGTCTGCGGCTTCGCCCGCGGCCTACCGGGACATCCCGCCCGCACGCCGTAAACAATAAATTAAAAAAATAAGCAATCCATCTGTCCTCGGGCCCCCCCGAGGACCCCCCCACGCTATATCCCTACACAGCCCGGTTCTTTCCCCCCACGGTCCCCCCCAGTACTTTAGCCTCCGGCTCGGGCCTAGGCCCGGTCAGCGGCCATTTTGGCACACCCCAAGGCACTATAATACACCATCCACAACCCCCCCTCACCTTCCCTGGCACAGGCCTTTTCCTCAATTGGAAAACTAACACCCCTTACTTCGCAAATTGATCCAGGGTTGCGACCGATCGCCTATTGGGATCAGGAAGGATTTTTTTCCCCAGGTAAGGCAGATTGGCACAGCACAGCTGGGGTTTTTCGCCTTCCTCTGGACCAATTGCAGAAAAAGGAGGACATATTCCTCCTCCCCAGCATCACCAAACCCCCCCCCATAATTATCTATACTCCCGTTTTTTTCTGCAACTATGGGTTATTTGAAATACTCTGCAGAAACCATCTGGGATTTAAAGCCATTTGCCTCAACACTCCCAACGGTCACCGAAAAAGTTCTAAAAGGCGAACAACTGTTGAGAATCAATAGACAATCAACAGTAAAAAATCGCACTAGAACACAGCAGCCCAAACGCATATGCTGCGCTCTGGTCAACACTAGATCGGCAGTAAAACACCGGCAAGAAATCCACGATTTCATCCTTCTACATGATCTAGACTGCCTCTTTATTACAGAAAGTTGGCTGACAGCCGATTGCCACACCATTCTGGAAGAATTGGTGGCTGCAAATTATTGCATCCAAACGCAGAATAGAGTGGGGCAAAGAGGGGGAGGCCTGGCGGTGATCCATAAGATTCACATCTCGATCACCAAACCAGTCCTCCAATATTCACTTCCATTTATGGAAACCCTCACTCTTCAGCTGCAAACAAACCCCCAAGACACGGTCCATATGCTACTGTGCTACAGACCCCTCGGCCCAAAAACGCACCTCGTCACATCATTAACAGAATTTATTTCCTCTTACATCCTAAGCATCAAACACCTTTTGGTGCTGGGGGATTTCAACCTCTGGGCCAACTCATCGTTGGACCCCATTGCTGACGCTTGCATCGACCATCTGGAAGGATTAGGTCTGCAGCAATTAATACAAGACCCCACCCATGCCTCTGGCCATACCCTCGATCTCATTTTCAAACAGGGTCTGGAAATCGAGATCGGGGAAAATGAGCCACTACCATGGACCGATCACCATGCCATTAAATTTAAAATCGCCAATCACCTCAGGCCAAATAAAACAAGAAAACCGGTGATAACTCACTGGACTAGGTCTCAGAAGAAGCTCCACTCGGAACTCTTCAAAACGACCCTAGGAAAAAAAATCAATACTATACAACAACAACAAACAGCAGTAGAAACACTCGACACCATCAACAAGGCGCTACTTCAGTCCGCCGACTGGGTGGCACGAAAACGCAAAACTTGCATTCGCAAAAACAACGCCGGGTGGTTTAACGACCAGCTGACATTGCTAAAGCAAGAGCGTCGTAGAGCAGAAGCTGCATGGAAAAGGAGTTCTTGGGGGCGTGGCTTGCGCACGAGCAGTATGGCAGCATAAGTCCCGAGCTCCTGCTAGCCGGCTCTGAAGCGACGACGAAAAGGCAGATTGCCCGCTCCATCGACTACCTATACTGCCGTGGGACACCCTCTGGAACTCGGAGAGACGATGTCCCGCAAGCGGAAGGAGGAACGGTTTATACAAAAGCTCTCAGCTTTCTCGTTCCAGCAAGCGCGGCGTGGACCTGCCCAAGATGGCGCTGACGGCACCTCACGGCGAACATCCTCGGCCTACACAGACCTTCCTAGTAGTGGTCCGGGAGATTCGGAAGGAGGTCTGACATCCCCCCCACGTCCACCACGTTCAAATGCCCCTCCACTGTCCCCGGATACCCGGAGCCCAGCGAAAGCGCGGATGCGCTTGGACACCACACTCCAGGCCGGAACCGTGAGTAACCCCCTGCATAACGCTGACGCCATTGCCGCATTGCAGTCTTCCATCGCAGCATTCCCCACATCAGGGCAGCCTGTGTTGGACACAACCATGAAGGATATGCTGCTGCTCCTGCAATCCTCTCTGATGACCAACCTGTCCTCTCTAATGCAGGGATTCTCCACAGATTTGCAGCATATGGGAGACAGGGTGACATATATGGAAGAAAAGATGGAGGAATGTACTGACATAGTGAATGACCTAGTCGATGCCAATGAGGCCCACAGGGATGACACTGAATGGGTTAAAATGAAATTAGCGGACCTCGAGGACAGATCCAGGCGCAATAATATAAAAATGAGGGGGGTCCCAGAAACTGTCCTTCCTACGGACCTCCGCGCCTTTGCAACTAATCTGTTCTCCACTCTATTGCCCGACTTGTCCCCTATTGAACTGACTATAGACCGCATCCACAGGATTCCTAAACCACGCCACCTCGCTGACACGGTCCCGAGGGATGTCCTCATGCGCATCCATTTCTATCAAGCGAAAGAACAAATCCTATACAAGGCTCGCACTATCCAGAAGCTCCCTGCCCCATATGCTGAGGTTCAAATGTACGCAGACTTGTCCCAACACACTCTTCAGATGCGGAGGCAACTGAAAACCGTGACCAAGGCTCTGGCGAACCACAAGATCGTATACAAATGGCGTCACCCTGCCACGATTTTGGTGACCCACAACGGCATTCCGCATACCATATCCACAGTACAAGGGGGCACAAAATTGCTACTTTCATGGGGCATCATCCCGGAACCTCCGGAAGAATACGCTGACCCACCAGGGAGATCCTCCTCATCTCAAAAAAAACCCCGCCACGAGGCTCGCTCCACCGCCAATTCGCACTGATTGCCTAAACCTATACAAGGCTTAGGGCACCACAAATCCTATGCCGGCAGGCAGTTCGTTATGTTGCTCGATTTACTATTGTTGTTGTTACGTTTGCTCCTGGAGCCTGAACTTTACCCCAAACCTACTCAGCTCGAGATTCACCCTGACCTGCTGAGAACTGTTACTTGTTTTAATATTCTTTTTTTTTTTCCATTAACTCTATCTTCTATCTTTAATCGCCACACAGTAGTTCCTAACACGCCACTGGGATTCTTCTACACGTCCAAGACCTGATCACTACAGCCATCTGATAAGACCAGTTCCCTGAGTGCTCCCTCTCATCGCACGACCTGTCACTACATCTTCAGGAGGTCCGAATTCGGCTGCACTTCCTCTTCTAACTGTAAGTCTAGTCCTTGCACTTTACACCCCTGTTCCAGTACCATGTCTTTCACCATCTTGTCCCTAAACGCAAAGGGGCTAAACCACCCAGTTAAACGCTCGTCTATGTGGAAGACGGCTGTTTCACTTAAATGCGACATCCTCTGCGTCCAAGAGACTCACTTCCTCCAAGATCTGCACCCACGTTGCCAAAACCAAAAATTTCCTCACATCTTCAACTCATGCTACTCGAAAAAACAAAGGGGAGTACTAATCGCCATCAGAGACACTGTTCCCTTTCAACTACAGAAATGTATCTCTGACCCAGAAGGCCGATATGTTATTCTAATATGCATGATCAACAGCATCCAATACACATTGGCCTCTATCTATGCCCCAAACCAAAGACAAATGTCCTTTCTTAAATCTGTCTTGAAAACAATCAAGAGCTCCCAAAAGGGGCACCTTCTGATCTGCGGGGACTTTAATCTTGTTCCGGATCAAGATCTGGACTCCACAGCATGTGCAAAAAGGCACATACCTCCCCTGAAAAACTTTATTTCTACTAATGATTTGTTTGACGTGTGGAGGTGTTGTCACGCGAGCGAACGCGATTACACTTACCTTTCCCCGCGATACAACACCTACTCGCGCATAGACCTGTTTTTATCTGACCGATCGTTGCTCCACAGAATTTCGGACTCGGTGATCCACCCCACCACCTGGTCGGACCATGCCCCGATTAGCATCACTATTGATTCAAAGTCCCCACAGACTAACTCCTATCTCTGGAGAGCTAATTATTCCCTGATCCGAGACCCATCCACTGCCAACATTATACAACAACGTCTGGAGGAATACTTCTCCATAAACTCCCATTCCGTGTCTGACCCGGTGGTCGTGTGGGCCGCCCATAAAGCTGTCATTCGGGGCGTATTTATACAGCTAGGTGCTAGAGCCAAAAGAGCCAGGGCAAAAAAGATTGATCAGCTCACTACTGAACTTGACTCCGCAGACTCCCAAAACAAACTATGTCCCTCTCCCTATCTTCAGGCCAAGATCTTTGACTTACGACATGAACTGCGTTCTTTACTGCTAGAATCCTTTGAGAAGGCCTATACGAGAGTTAGAGCCACATTCTACGCTACGGGAAACAAAGCAGGTAAAATGTTAGCGTCCAAAATACGGGGCCATAGACTTAAGGCGAAAATACCTTATCTATTTCACCCTCACACCAAAGCCAAATTAATGAAACCCGATGAAATATCTAACGCCTTCAGTGCGTACTACGCTGATTTATACAATATAAAAAATGACACATCCACCCATCAACCGTCCTGTCACGACATAGACTCATTTCTGGAGACTGTTAACCTCCCCTCCCTATCTCCCGAGCAACTGGAGACCCTTAACGCCCCCTTTACGCACACTGAACTTAACCGCGCTATTACTAACCTTCCCAACACTAAATCACCGGGGCCCGATGGGTTCACCGGGGAATATTATAAGAGATTCAGTCAGATCCTAACCCCCACCCTTTGCGAAGTGTTCAACTCAGCTGCAGCGGTCTCTTCCTTCCCACCAGACATGCTGAATGCCATAATAGTCACTCTCCCGAAACCGGGCAAAGACCCATCCTTACCTCAAAACTTCCGCCCCATTTCCCTACTAAATGTAGATGCCAAGTTATATGCCAAATTAATAGCCAACAGATTGACCGACATCCTCCCTACACTTATCCACTTTGATCAGTCAGGTTTCACTAAAGGCCGACAGGCGTCGGATGCCACAAGAAGAATGGTGAACGTCATTCACCAAGCAACACTCTCCGGGACCCCCTCTGTACTCCTGTCTCTAGATGCTGAAAAAGCATTTGACAGGGTACATTGGGGGTTCCTATCCTCAGTTCTTTTGAAGTTTGGATTCAAGGGACAGATACATAACACAATCATGGCCCTTTACTCTAACCCCTCGGCCCAAGTTTACTCGGCAGACTCTCTGTCATCTCCCTTCAAAATTACCAATGGAACTAGGCAAGGGTGCCCCCTGTCCCCCCTAATTTTCAACTTATTAATGGAAACACTAGCCCAGTCCATACGATCGAATCCGCTTGTCACTGGAATCTCAGCAGGAGGACATGAACAAAAAATCAGCCTATTCGCTGATGACGTCATACTCATGCTGTCTGACCCATCTTCCTCACTCCCAGCTGTTCAAGAGACGTTAGCCCGCTTTAGTAGAGTGTCCTATTACAAGATTAACGATTCCAAATGCCATATTTTAAATTTAGGCGTGAATACCCCTGCAACTCTGCTACTACAACAGCGTTTCCCATATTCATGGACTGATACAAGCATAACATATCTGGGCATACAATTAACCAAAGCTCCTTATCACCTGTTCCACCACAACTATATCCCATTTCGCACCAAGCTTCAATCTGATCTCCACAAACTAGCGTCCCAGGAATTGTCCTGGACAGGTCGTTTGGCGGCATTCAAAATGTTTCATCTACCCCGTATCCTCTACCTCTTCAGGACCCTACCCATTCCTGTCCCTGCCCAATACTTTAAATCGCTCCAGTCTATCTTATCCTCCTATATCTGGCAAGGTAAGAGAGCTAGATGCGCTCACTCCACCCTTATTAAAACTCGCAAAGCAGGTGGCACTGGATACGTTGATTTCCAACACTATTACATGGCATCCGTCCTTACCCAATCCAGGGAGTGGTTTACAGCCACACCGTGCACCGCGTGGGGGCGGTTGGAATCCAACCTCACACCTGGCACAGGCCTAGCCCCATGGTTGCTGTCTACCACCACATCCACTAAAATCCCCTCTTCTGTATCTCCCACTATGGTAGCCACGGTCAAGACGTGGAATAAATTTGTCCACCTCTGCCATGGATATTCCGACAATACAGCTTTGAAGATCCCGATTGAGACCTTACAACACCACATACCTATGATATCTTATAAACAATGGCATGACCACGGCATACTATTTTTAAATGATATCTTAGATAAAAGTCGCCCCAAATCCTTCTCCGACTTACAACTTGCATACAACTTGCCTGACAAGGATTTGTACCTACACTCTAGAACTACACACTTCCTGACTACTTCCCCCCAATGGGATCGCTACATACCCTTACCTACATGGCTCTTCCTCAACAACCCCTCCTCTTCCCAGAAAGGTATATCGCTCTTTTATAATGTTCTCCAAAAAAAAACTTTATTTGAGAAAACGACCCCCCTACTTAAATGGGAATCAGACCTAGGTTGCTCCTACACTTCACAACAATGGGCCAAAGCCTGCAAATCAGTCTATACAGTTACTAGTTGCTCTACCCTTTGGGAACTCTCTTCAAAAATTTCACTGAGATGGTACTTGACCCCGGCACGGCTATCTAAATTCGGTAAGGGGCAGAGTGATAGGTGTTGGAGACACTGTGGCTCTCAGGGGACCCTGCTCCATATATTCTGGGGCTGCCCCAAAATAACCCCCTTTTGGACATCGGTCTTCCAAGTGATCTCCGAGGCCTCGCACTTTGTAGCTCACCCCAAGCCTGGGCTAGCACTTTTGTCACTAGATATGGAGGGATACCCTGCTGAGTCAAAACACACTATCTTACACATTCTCTTATCGGCTAGACTATGCATAACGAGGAACTGGAAACGCCCACTACCACCTACTGTAGGAGATGTTATACAAACTACCCAACTACATTACACCTACGAGACGACATTAGCACTCAGGGACGTGAATAAAGCTAGCGTAGCTAGGAAGTGGCACGATTGGTCCACCTGGTATAAACGAAACTGCATGTCTCCACTTGTTTTACCTTGAAATACCTGTGCTGCTCCAGCCAAGGGGGGTCGACTCCGGCCCCGGTCGCAGCCTTGAACCCAGTTGGGGGCGACCGGTGAAGGAGAAGACCCTCTGGCATATATGCCTTATAGATCCCTTGGATCAATACCTGTCTATGCTTTGGAACTAGTGTACCTACTGTGCCTTATTACTCATTATTACTCATTATTGTATTATTTGAGACATTGTTTGACTACCATATCACTACTGCATTATTTCTACCCATACGTCGCGACTCCTTGCGTGACTAAATGTTTGTCTGTCATGTAATCTGAAAACCTGAATAAAAATTTACTGATTAAAAAAAAAAAAAGAAAAGGAGTTCTTCAGATAGAAACCTCACCATTTATAAGACAATAACAAAGAAATATCATAAAGAAATCTTTATGGCGAAAAAAAATCATTTCGCCAACATCATCACCAAGGCCCTAAACCGCCCCCGCAAACTCTTCAAGCTGGTTTCACAATCAATGAATCCAGCCTGCTTAGAGCCCCCCAATGCTGATTCACAAGAATTTTGCAACGAACTGTCGGATTATTGCATTAATAAAATTGAAAGAATCCGGGTAAGCATCGAGCAAAATGGAATCGGCAAGAATCCCGCCCCGAACTCCTACCCCGATACCATTACATGCCCGCCTCAAGCACAGACATTCACCTTAAAACCCACCTCCGTCGCTGCCACTAAAAATATCATTCGGTCTCTGCATAACAGCACAGCACCCAATGACATCATTCCCACTAAACTGCTGAAAGAAAGTGCCGATATATTGGCACCAGCTATCACGCAGCTTATAAATCAGTCATTCAAGGAGGGCATGGTGCCCTCCTTGTTAAAACAAGGTACTATAAAACCTATCCTAAAAAAAACTTCCCTTGACCCCAAAGACCCGAACAATAGGAGGCCCATAACGGGTCTAAATGTTTTCTCCAAGATAATGGAGAAAGAAGTTGTACAACAGTTACAACAGCATTTAGAAACCCAAAAATTACTTGATACGTTTCAATCAGGCTTCCGGCCCGGGCACGGAACTGAAACGGCTCTGGTAAAAATATGGGATGACGTCCTAGAGGCCGCAGATGAAGGAGAATCCTCTCTCCTAATCCTGTTGGACCTAATTGCGGCTTTTGACACGGTAGACCACAGACTACTACTCACTAGGCTAGCTGAAGTGGCCAAAGTCACAGAAGAGGATTTACCCTGGTTCTCTTCCTTCTTAGAAAACAGATCACAAACAGTTAAACTGGGATCTTTCACGTGACAATGGATGCACAAATAGGGGCGGTAGTCAGCTGATCCCACCATCTGCTGCGCCAGTTACGCCGACTCACCCCTTTTATTCCTAAAGAGGACATTGCAGTCGTGGTGGGAAAAATCATCTATTCCAGACTCGACTATGCAAATGCCCTCTATCTAGGACTCCCCAAATACCAAATCAGTCATCTGCAAGTCGTTCAAAATACGGCTGCTCGATTAGTGACTGGTAAAAAACCCTGGGAGTCAATCTCCCTTTCGCTAAGATCTCTTCACTGGTTGCCAGTGAAAGACAGAATCACTTTTAAGGCACTCTGCCTTACACACAAGTGTATTCAAGGAAACGCTCCCCAGTATCTATGCGAAAAAATAAAAGCCCATAACCCAAATCGCACTTTGCGATCCACAAATCAGAACCTACTGTACATCCCAAAGGCAAGATACAAATCCAAAGGAGACCGGAGATTTGCTGTCCTAGGACCGCGACTGTGGAATGCACTACCAACCACCATCAGACTGGAGTCCGATCACTTGGCCTTCAGGAGAATGATTAAAACTCATCTCTTCTGAAGGTAGAGCCTTCCTTTATCCAAGGAATGGAAATAGCGCCCAGAGGCGATTCAGTTCGCAAGTGTTGCGCTCTATACGTTTTTAAAAAAAAATGACGAGTGGCCCCGCCCTCACCTACATAAGAGATGTCACTGGCTCCCGCCGCATCATTCCCGGGGTGTCTTCGGTGGAGACAGGATGCGCTGCGCTGGACATCTCATCGCTGGACACTGGAGAGGAGAGCATCCATCACAGAATACCGACAGTGTTGGAGTGGAGACCGAGATTACCACCGCTGAAATCTCTTATTTTTATATTTTTATTAAAGGACTTCTTACAACGGAGTCTGTGCATTTTTGTTTACAATTTGTTACACATTCTTTGTGAAATGGTAGGGGTACAATGTACCCCTTACCAATTCACATAGGGGGGCTGTGATCTGGGGGTCCCCTTTGGTAAAGGGGTCTTCCAGATTCCGATAAGCCCCCCGCCCGCAGACCCCCACAACCACCGGGCAAGGGTTGTGGGGATGAGGCCCTTGTCCCCATCAACATGGGGACATGGTGCTTTGAGGGGTCACAGACCCCCAAAGCATCCTCCCCATGTTAAGGGCATGTGGTCTGGTATGCGCTCTCTCGTCCCCCCCTCTTTTCATGCAGCCTGCCAGGTTGTGTGCTTGCATAAAGGGTCTGGTAACAGTGCAACAGTTCAATATAAATTGCAATTTTCCCCCTAAAAAGATGTCCTGGGTAATCTTACTAATTGGTTTTCCACACAATTATATTCTGCATGAAGTGAATGAACTCACCAGATATAGTTTACCACAAAGTGTTAATGGTCAAATAACACTTATGGGTCAATTTAAAAAAAAAATGCATAGTTAATCATCTAGCAGATCTGCCTGTACATTTGTTCTGTGGGAATGAAGAATTTTTAGGCTTTTTTCTTTTCTGTACTTATCTATTATTAGCAGCATTAGAATACCACATTAAGGACATTAAATGAACTTGAAGAATGTAAGCAATGCATACAGCTTTGTAACAATGTACAATATTACAATTTGCAAATATATGGAACCAATGGGTTAATACTCTTCACTAACTCTTAAATAGAGCTGTAATGAAGAGAAAGTGTAATTATGGGCAACAGCAGTGATTGATATAAAAGTGCCTACTGATCATTCGCTTTGGTCACCTTTAACATCTGGTGAGGACATTTATCAAGAAACACTCATATGATGGGATTGTACACCCCACCAACACCCATCATACCATAAGAACATACCTTAAATATAAAATAAACACAACAAGGATTGTGGAGAAGTTTAGGCCGCGGCCCCTTCATTGGGTTTAAAACAATTTTAATTATGAAATTAACTTTAACCTTTAATACCAAACAGAATCGCTGTTAACCATTAACAGACCAACATGCTTAGTCACTAAGACTCAAGCAGCAATATCTTATACCAACCAAATACCAGTTTACCAACCACTGTCCACCCACAAAGTGGGCGACATTACCCAAAAGCCAGGTTACCAACCTGGCCCCACCCCACCACCGCGGCCTACAAATCACTCTTCACAATCTAGCACTAGAAAATGCCCTTATTAATGGCAAAGAAAATGTACCAAAAATATACCTCCCACATCTCCAGAATTATAGAGAGGGGCACCCTTCTGCACAGTAAGTAACAAAGGACATGTCCTCGGTTACAGGGACCTCAAGGATCTAATATGCAGAAAATGATGGCTCAACAATACATGTGCTTTTTACTTACCTTTACTTTTCATTTATAATGATTTTTCAAAATAACAAATGCAGTAATATAGAGGCTGGATAAAAAGCTTAGTGCAGCATAACACTTTGGCAGCAATAGTACATTTTTTTATCAGACTAAAAAGCAGGACAACTGAAGCTGCATGGGGGACAGGGAAAATTTGGTCCCAATGGAGGGACAATTGGACCCTATGCCAAATACTGCTAGACCTCTGATGTAACTCTGCAGATCACAGTAGGGATAAAATGAAGTAACTTATAATGAGTATACCGTAAATTAGCATATCAATCAATTTTATGGTAACTGTACCATGAGCTGAAGCTCAGGCCTAGAAAACCATTTATTTGTACAGGACAGTTCCCGTTTTTTCTTTTTTTTTTTTTATTATTATTTTTATTTATTTTTATTTTTTATTTTTTTAGAAGGTCTAATATTTTTAATCCCTTTCAGGTGAACAAGAAGGATATCTAACACAGCTCACACTTGCAAATAGGGAATATGATCAGCCAACTATTCCAAATACATAACCCGTATACCCTGCAAGAGGACTGGATTTTTAACAGAAATAAAATCCTCTGCACTAGGCAACATATGAATGTCAACTATTCATACTATTATTTTTAAATATAAAAGGTGGAGACTTGCATAATAAATGCAAAGAGCAGGGTGGACATAAAGAGCATGGCACCCATCTAGGTCCTGATGCACTCCCTACAGTGCCTGCCGCCGAGAATGTGTTTTTAGCACGACAGCATCGCGCTGAATCTCGGCGACAGGCTGCCGATATCTCGCACTCGCTGGAATAGTAAAAGCACATTCCAGCGAGTGCGTCATAGAAGCGATGGGGATCCGACGCGGATTCCCGCCAATTCTACGCGTGGGCGGAGTTTGTTATGAATCCTGAAGGAGAAATCCCCGCCGGATTTTTTAAAAAAATCCGGCATGGGTTCCCCCCTCAGGAGCATAACGGGCCCTTAGGTCTGTTATGGGTTGTAAGGAGACCCCCTACGCCGAAAAAACGGCGTGGGGGTCCCCCCACAATCCATAACAGACCCGTATCCAAAGCACGCCGGCCGGCCGGTCAGGAAGGGAGTGGGGGCGAGCGAGCGCCCCCCCCCCCCCCCTCCTGAGCCGTACCGGGCAGCATGCCCTCAACATGGGGGGGTTAGGTGCTCTGGGGCAGGGGGCGCACTGCGGCCCCCCACCCCAGAGCACCCTGTCCCCATGTTGATGAGGACAGGGCCCCTTCCCGACAACCCTGGCCGTTGGTTGTCGGGGTATGCGGGCGGGAGGCTTATCGGAATCTGGAAGCCCCCTTTAATAAGGGGGCCCCCAGATACCGGCCCCCCACCCTAAGTGAATGAGTATGGGGTACATTGTACCCCTACCCATTCACCTGCAAATAAAAAGTGTAAACACAAATAAACCACACAGGGTATTGAAATATTTTATTAGTTGGCCGCCGGGGGGGGGGGTGTATGATCGCTTTTATAAAAGCGCCCCCCTCCGGCGGGCTTATGTGGGGGGTGGGTGCCGCCGTCTGGTTCTCTTCCGCCGCCGGGGGGGGCGCTTTGATAAAAGCGCCCACCACCCGGCGGGCTTCTTTCGATGTCTTCGGCGGCTGGGGGGTCTTCTCCCACTCTCCGGGGTCTTCTCCTGCTCTCCGGGGGTCTTCTCCGCTCTCCGGGGGTCTTCTCCGCTCTCCGGGGGTCTTCTTCTTCTTCAGGACTCGCCGCCGCTAACTTTGTGTGTTAGCTCAATTACTAGCGGCGGCGAGCCCCCTCCTCTGTGACGTCGTCTTCTTCTTCTTCTTCTTCCTCTTCTGTTCTCCAGATGTTGACGCGACGCTTCCTTCCGCTGTTATGCCGGGCGCGCGGCTCGCAGCGAATTATATAGGCCTGTCTTGTGACGTCGCAGTCCCATCATGCTCCGGTAGGTACCACGCGGTAGGTAGCACGTGGTACCTACCGGAGCATGATGGGACTGCGACGTCACAAGACAGGCCTATATAATTCGCTGCGAGCCGCGCGCCCGGCATAACAGCGGAAGGAAGCGTCGCGTCAACATCTGGAGAACAGAAGAGGAAGAAGAAGAAGAAGAAGACGACGTCACAGAGGAGGGGGCTCGCCGCCGCTAGTAATTGAGCTAACACACAAAGTTAGCGGCGGCGAGTCCTGAAGAAGAAGAAGACCCCCGGAGAGCGGAGAAGACCCCCGGGGAGCAGGAGAAGACCCCGGAGAGTGGGAGAAGACCCCCCAGCCGCCGAAGACGTCGAAAGAAGCCCGCCGGGTGGTGGGCGCTTTTATCAAAGCGCCCCCCCCGGCGGCGGAAAAGAACCAGACGGCGGCACCCACCCCCCACAGAAGGGGGGCGCTTTTATAAAAGCGATCATACACACCCCCCCGGCGGCCAACTAATAAAATATTTCAATACCCTGTGTGGTTTATTTGTGTTAACACTTTTTATTTGCAGGTGAATGGGTAGGGGTACAATGTACCCCATACTCATTCACTTAGGGTGGGGGGCCGGTATCTGGGGGCCCCCTTATTAAAGGGGGCTTCCAGATTCCGATAAGCCTCCCGCCCGCATACCCCGACAACCAACGGCCAGGGTTGTCGGGAAGGGGCCCTGTCCTCATCAACATGGGGACAGGGTGCTCTGGGGTGGGGGCCGCAGTGCGCCCCCTGCCCCAGAGCACCTAACCCCCCCATGTTGAGGGCATGCTGCCCGGTACAGCTCAGGAGGGGGGGGGCGCTCGCTCGCCCCCACTCCCTTCCTGACCGGCCGGCCGGCGTGCTTTGGATACGGGTCTGTTATGGATTGTGGGGGGACCCCCACGCCGTTTTTTCGGTGTAGGGGGTCTCCTTACAACCCATAACAGACCTAAGGGCCCGTTATGCTCCTGAGGGGGGAACCCATGCCGGATTTTTTTTAAAAATCCGGCGGGGATTTCTCCTTCAGGATTCATAACAAACTCCGCCCACGTGTAGAATTGGCAGGAATCCGCGTCGGATCCCCGTCGCTTCTATGACGGCTTTGTCTCCATCGCGGCAAGCCAGCTCGGCGCTGGCTCTCGCGATGGGGCTCGCAAGTGCTCAATCTCGCCGAGAAAGGGAGCGAGATTGACACAATATCCCAGTCACCTACTGTATGTAGCAGCTGCATATCCTGCACCATAAACATCTTTTAGGGATTTAAATTATGATTCTGATAAAGGAGAGCCATTCATATGTGACAAAAAAACAAACAAACTTGCAAATAGTGGAAATTGCTGAATCAGCTCTATTGGGCAATGGGAATGTCCTAAGGCATTAAATCATAACTGCCTATTGTTGTTTTGCTAATCTAATTCTGCAAACACTTTTGTCCAGCAAGTTAACAACTTGCCTCAAATAACCAGTCTGAACGGAGTGGGAAAGCAGCTCTCATGTGTTTTATATGCAGAAGAACAGGTTGATTCCATAGCCGTATCAAAATCACATGACATGTTTAATGCAATTTGTGACCCAATAGCAGCATATAAACACTGCTTCTAAAATCCTTTTAAGAATTCCTAACCAAAAACGAGAATTATATGCAAAGTCATTATGTCTCAAACTCCTACTAACAGTTTTGTGAAAGAGTGTGGAAACAACCACTTTAATACATGTCATATGAAGGCCAAACAAGTTCTGCAGAGTTCCCTAAAGAGAAGCAACCCGTGGCATAGATAATGCAGGTTGTCTCAGAAAGGGAATGGAATATTATGTGAGGATATAACTGCAAGCAAAAAAAAAAAAAAAATGTTTTTAAGGATGTTGTAGGCCATTGCTCACTGCTGGGGTAACCGCTGTCCTGAAACACTGCAAACATAGCAAAACAAAGCATTTGCTATTAAATGTTTGGGTACCCTGAAAATGCCTTACTTCAACCTTAACATTAAATGAAGACCAGGAAGAACCATATATCTTAGACAATTAATTGCATAAAAAACGCTATTCTAACATGCACCAATAAGAGGCTCTGGCGGCTGAACTGCTTGCTTCAAAGTGCCACAGCCCCAACAACAGGGAAGAGCCCAAGTGAACAATATTCTTAGGGATACCATGAAAATGCAATATTCTGGTCAAAACGCTGAACATTATTTACCAGACCAGAGATGACCACATTCAATATACTAATGTTGCATCTGTAGATAACTAGAAAATGTTCATCTAAAACTAATTCCACCTGCCACATAGAGCTAACATTTTAAGTTGAAATAAATTACGCTAAAATCATTACAGTAGGTACTCTTTTACCTTCTAACAGAACAAACATGCCAATAAGGTAATTTAATGCCAGAGATGAGAAATACCCAGCCCACTAGTAAAATTCTGCTCACAGGCATAATGCCTGATACAAACACTAAAATGCTCAAGGACAACTGAATCACATAAACAGTATACACATTTCTGATAAGGTGGTTCTGAAAAGATACTGTGTCTTTTTTTTAGGAGTCTAAAAATCCATCCTGGCAAACTCTATACTGACACCAGGAAATAAATGTGGAGCAAGGCAGAACTGTGATTCAGCAGATAAAGGGACATGATACCATCAAACTGGAAGACCAGGGGAATCACTTTCCCCATGCTCACTGGACTCTGGCTTTGAGAACAAACTTCCCACCAGGCAACAGTGTTTTCAAAGCAGATTTCTGCAGCACTGTAGCAGAAATGCATTGTGATTTAAAGAAAATCGGAGCCCTCTATAGAATTGGGAGGAGGAGGAGCATTGGCGGATGCAGATCTGTGTGGCAGAGCCTCAGAGGATATCATGTAGCTACACCAAAAAACCTACCAATGCTTCACTATTGAATCTTCATGCTGCTTATCAAGAAAATACATTTGAGATGAAACAAGAAGAGTATGACCAGGGACTCACAAGCTCCTGACCAAAAGCAGAGAACAAAAAGATTTAATGTCAGATTTGACTAAAAGGGCATCTGATCAAATGATCTAAATCACAAAAAGAGCTTGATATACTGTAGATTTAGGTATATCAATGAGAATATGCTATCACCAATTAGATCAATAAACTTGAACCCTTAGGAACTAACAAATGATTAAACTCATGGGATTTCTTCATAACCTAAATAAACACATGGAGGAGGGATCCTCACTTCATACATTTATTTTGAAAATCCTAAAACACTATCGTGTCTACATGTCATGTTCTGTGACACACTGTGAACTGTATGTGTGCTGCTTGTAGAAACACAATATCAGGCAACTCATTCAAAAATGTAAAACTTACAAGCCTAAAACAGCCTAATTCCTGAAAAGAAAGTAAATAAAAACCCTCAGAAAAAACAATGATGATAGCACACATGTAACCACACAATCTCCACTAACAACCCTGACATGTTGTATACTGCACAGGAGCACTATCCTAGCACAGTACTGTACCTGCAATAACTGCAGCAAATGAAAACACAATGAAGACATTTCACAGGTCAGAAGTGTGATGAGTAAACTATAAATGAAAGCATAGAGAGCTGAGAGTGAACCAGGACGGGGTGACTAAAGGCTGACAGACAGAGCGGAGTGAGCAGGGAAGACACTGACAGAGGAGACTGAAGCAGACAGAACAGAATAAAGTGTGTGTACATTCCCAGCCTATTGAGCCTTCACTCACCCCCTAGTCTGTGGTGATGATGATGATCCTGCTGAAGATGTGTTTATCACGCTGTCGGCCCATGGTAGCAGTTTCAGACCCGCTGCCTACCTGGCCTATGCTGTTGGAACAGTGGTGCTGTGGGTGTCTGAGTAGGGGCTCCTTATCCTGCGTATTCTTTCACAGTAGCTTCTGTCCTGTCAGCGGTCCTCTTCTTCTGGTCCCTGTAAAGTCCCAGTGGTGATGTGATGTGATGCTCCTATGGTTTTTCCTCAGGTCCAGGTCTGCCTACAGGTGGATGAAAAGTTCCATGTCTGGCCTCAGGTAACCTGTTACTATCAGTATTTAGAGTATACCTGGCACTTCAGGAATGAGAGGCACAATACAGACCCAGGGCCCACAGATGTACAGTAAGTGAAGATACAGCTGTCACCAGTGAAAAATGAGAGGGGGGGGGGTAAAAAATAAAATAAAAAATAAATGAATAAATGACTGAGGCAAGCCTTTCTCCAGGGGAATTAGTCCTTTGAAGTAGTTCATGAAATAGAATATCCATTCTGGGCTGAGAGCAGGTCAAAAGATCCAGAAGGAAAGCTGAGGAGAATCCAGAGGTGAGTCCAGCTGAGAGACCTGAGGTAAATGCTGACTCCTCCCAGTGACAGGAGAGGATATAAGTAAAAGGTTACACTCATTGGCTAGATGTTTCCCGCCAAATGATTTGTCACCAATCCAGTGATCTGCAGCTGAGATGAATCTTTCTAACAGCAGCAGGCAGCTTGTCACCTGAAACACAAAACAGAAAGAACCAGCAAAGCAGCCATAGAGAGACATGCACTTATCAATTATCATAGCCCTCTATTAAGAGTAAAATGTATTCATTGAACAAAAGGGCGTTAGGGGGCGACAATCCCATGGGGCCACTTCTCTATTTTATTCTTTCGTGGCCCTTACATTCTTAAACAACTTTGGTTCATTTATGTTTTTTGGAGGACTGAGCACTTTTGTGTTTTTTCATCTATTATCTCATTCATTTAATCATTCATGTGTTTATGTAGTTCGTTTTTTTTTTTTTTTTTTTTCGTGCAGTACTCTTTATAATAAAACAAGAGTAGCAGATTATTTTGTTTGAAAATACAGAACACTACAAGTTATTGTTCTTTTTACCTCAACTGTCTCTTGAAGTCTTGTTAGGTTTTCATATTGCCCATTCATCTAAGAGCTCTTACTGAAATGACTTTCTTTACTTGCATTGCTGATACTAAATCACCTATTTTCTTTTAAAACTCCTTGATCTTTTATCAGCTTTTGAAAATACAAGGCCTATAGCATTTCTTCACTCACTCATTAAATTGTGTTTCAAGTCAAATCCACACTAGATAGCACATTTATTTCCAAGCTGTTTTTTATTTACCTGTATTATATTCCTTCTGTGTGTTAAAGCCAGACGCTAGACTATAGTTTTGCTTAGATTTCAAATAGAATAGGGAATGGTTAGAATGCAGTTTACCCACTTTAGCCCCGCACCATATTGCTGTCCAAAGACCAGAGCACTTTTTGTGATTCGGCACTGCGTCAGTTTAACTGACAATTGCGCAGTTGTGCGACGTGACTCCCAAACAAAATTGGCATCCTTTTTTTCCAACAAATAGAGCTTTCTTTTGGTGGTATTTGATAATCTCTGCGGTTTTTATTTTTTGCACTATAAACAAAAATAGAGCGACTATTTTGAAAAAAATGCAATATTTTTTACATTTTGCTCTAATAAATATCCCCAAAAAAGATATTAAAAAAACATTTTTTTTTTCCTCAGTTTAGGCTGATATGTATTCTTCTACATATTTTTCATTAAAAAAAAAATCGCAATTAGCGTTTGATTGGTTTGCGCAAAATTTAGAGCGTTTACAAAAAAGGGGGTAGTTTCATGGCATTTTTATTAATATATTTTTTTTTACTAGTAATGGCGGCGATCAGCATTTTTTTTCGGTACTGCGTTATTATGGCGGACACATCGGACACTTTTGACACATTTTTGGGACCATTGGCATTTTTATAGCGATCAATGCTATAAAAATGCATTGTATTACTATAAAAATGCCATTGGCAGTGAAGGGGTTAAGTGTGTTCCTGTTTGTGTTCTAACTGTATGGGGGGGTGGCCTCACTAGGGGAAATCACTGATCTTCTGTTCATACATTGTATGAGCAGAAAATCAGCGTTTCCCCTGCTGACAGGAACGAGAGCTTTGTGTTTACACACAAAGCTCCCGTTCCCCACTCTGTAATGAGCGATCGTGTGTGCCCGACGGCGATCGTACCCGCCGGACACGCGCGCGGGACTCGGGGGCGAGCGGGGGGCGCGCGGTGGCCGCCGGCGGCGCGCGCGCCCCCCTAGTGGCCGCTAAAGAGAGGACGTAGAGCTACGTGCTCTCGCGGTACAGTGCCACCGTCCCGCAGTAATATGACGGCGGGTGGTCGGCAAGAGGTTAAATGGCTGTCTGCATCCTAAGGGAAGAGTTTTCTCCACACATTTTAGCCTTGGGACATCTTGTATCTTGGCAAATTTAAGGTGGTTTCAGGTGATTTAAACACTGTTTTTTAAATGCAAACTGAGGGTTAAGGAACCCTGTTTCAACTATTCTTTTTTTTTTATATTTTTTATTTTCATTTTGTCAATGAATAAAAAGAGTTTACAACTGTAACGGAATGTCCCACACTCCGCTTGAGTGGTTCCGTCATATACTGCTTCCTATCAGTCTGGATATAGATATCAGATATTCCAGCTGCCCTTAACACACAACGAGACAAGACTTGCTGTGTGCTAAAACATGGAGTGTTTAATAGAACCAAGAATTCAGCCTTACTGTATATACAGTTTAACCACTTGTCATCTGCCCACCGCCAAATGACGGCGGGCAGAGGACTCCATTAACCTGACATCATGTCATATGACGTGATGTCCCTTTAAAGCCGCGGGCGGGCGCGCGCGCATCGCCGGCGGCGCTCGCGCGCACCCGCCGCTCTGCGGGGATCCCGTGCAAGTGCCCGGCGGCAACGATCGCCGCCGGGCACACGCGATTGCTCAGTAACTGAGCGGGGACGTGGAGCTCTGTATGTAAACACAGAGCTGCATGTCCCTGTCAGGGAGAGAGGAGATCGATTGTGTACATAGGGACACAATCGGTCACCTCCCCCAGTCACCCCCCCTCCCCCCACAGTTAGAACACTCATAGGACACACATTTAACCCCTTCCCCGCCCCCTAGTGGTTAACCCCTTCACTGCCAGTCACATTTATACAGTAATCAATGCATATTTATAGCATTGTTCACTGTATAAATGTAAATGGTCCCAAAAATGTCAGAAAAGTGTCCGAAATGTCCGCCATAACGTCGCAGTCCCAATAAAAAAATCGCAGATCGCCGCCATTAATAGTAAAAAAAAAGTAAACGCTATAAATTTTGCGCAAACCAATCGATAAACGCTTATTGCATTTTTTTTTTTTACAAAAAATATGTAGAAGAATACGTATCGGCCTAAACTGAGGGAAAAAATATTTTTTTTATATATGTTTTGGGTTATTTATTATAGCAAAAAGGAAAAAATATTGCATTTTTAAAAAAATTGACGCTCTATGTTTGTTTATAGCGCAAAAAATAAAAACCGCAGAGGTGATCAAATACCACCAAAAGAAAGCTCTATTTGTGGGAAAAAAAGGACACCAATTTTGTTTGGGAGCCACGTCGCACGACCGCGCAATTGTCAGTTAAAGCGACGCAGTGCCGGAAGCTTATATTTTGTCTGGGCAGGAAGGGGGTGTAGGTGCACAGTAGGCAAGTGGTTAAAGAGGTAACCAGAACATAAATTAACATGAGTTAATTAACTAATCATTTACCCAAACGAGGTGACTCCAAGATATGATCTTTCAAGGTAGACATCCCGGCTCCTTTCACCTGCTATACAATACACATTATCATAAGTGTAAACACAGGACATCTTCACACACAATAGCATTGTCAATTAGCACAGAGAACAGAGAGATGGCTGGAGGCGATGGCATTAGCATCTACGAATGATTCACTCTTACAATTAACCCTGTTGAGTTCAGAATCAAGAACCAGTAAATAGTTCTACAGATATCCTGGAATATTGTGGATAATAAATACATAATAATCCCATCTCAGGTAGTCCAAGATATAATTTCTCAGCCCCTATTGGACATAGGATGATTTTAGACATAAGATGGTTCAGGGATGTCCTGGTGAGTCTGTTACAACATTCCTCTTTGAATATATAGAAAAATATGTACATTTTTGGGAATTTACCGAGTCAATCCATTCCCAAGTTGAGGGTCTTTCCATCTCTTGACATTTTTTAGTAATAAGTATTTTTGCTGTGTTTAGCAAGTGTGGAGTCAATGACTTTTTGTATTGTTTTACAGCTCCCTCTCCTCCATGAAATAAAAGTATCCATGGGTCTTTCATTATTTATTTTTTAGCAATTTTATTCATTAGGCATAAGATTTCCTCCCAATATTCTTTAATTTTGGGACAGTCCCACCAAAGGCGGGCCATAATCCCTACTGTTACAGTAAAAGCAAAGTACATTTTTTACTGTAACACATTTTCATTGGTTTATATTCTAACTAATTTGTAATAGATGCAGCACCATCACTAACATTTCAGTTTTTACGTATTTATTCACTTGTTTGCACCTTCAACACTGTGCACTTTGGGGGGGATTGTCCAAGCTAACCATCGTCCCTACTACCTTACATCCTCTCCAGCAGTCCGCCGATTTGCCCAATTGAAATCTACTAATTTTATTGGGGGTTGCATACCACCCCGTTAAACATTTATAGTTAATTTCAGCAGTTTTGATATCTATGGCAGAAATATGGGTCAACTTCAATATTTTTCCTATAGTGGTTTTATCCCTGTGAGACCCCAGTTCCCTTTCCCATTTTGTTTATGTATGGCGGCATATCCAAATTTGTCAATGGTTAACATTAGTTTGTAGAGCCTTGATATACTACTTTTTGAACTGTCCGCTGTACATAACCTTTCCAGCGGAGTAAGCTCTTCTCCTGGTTGAGGTACATTTTTAACAAAATGGCACAACTGGAGATACGCCATTCATTTATCACCATTAATTCATACTTGTGCTTCAACTCTTGTAGTGATATGATTTCCCCTTTTTTTAATAATAAGTCTCTTAGCTGTGCTTTGTCCTTTTTTATCCAGTTTCCTCCAATTATCTTTTTCCCCAGAGCAAAATATTCATTTTATTTTAGTGCCTTGAGAGGTGAATTATACTCCCTATTTGTTTGTTTATATGTCATGTCCCATATGTTAAGTACATTCTATGTCAGTACGTGAGTGTTATCTATTGCTCTAAACTGTGGGTGATTCCATATTATGCTTCCTAGTTGTGCATTTGACAGTGCATTTTATATGTTTACCCACCTTTTTTCTTGATTGTCTTTGACCCATTTGACTACTCATGATAGCACCACTGCATTGTAATTGTTTAACATCGGGGACTGCCAACCCACCATTTTTTTTCACAAAAATTAAATTCTAGGTTGTTTGTTTTTCCAAATAAATTTCATTATCATAGTTTTTAACACCCTAAAGTAGGGTTGCGGTAATGCTACAGGTAACATTTGGAACTTATACTTAATCTTTGGCAGGAGAACCATCTTTAGGGTGTTAATACCAATGATATTGGCCTATTTTTTTTTTTTTTTAGTTTTTACTTCATCTAATAAGGGTATATAATTAATCTTCTACATTTTCTGCATTAAGTTTGCTAATTTTCTACCTAATGCCGCGTACACACGGTCGTTTTTTGCGATGAAAAAAAACGTTGTTTTTTAAAACGTCATTTAAATTGATTGTGTGTGGGCAAAACGTTGTTTTTTGTCTTAAACATGCTTGAATTTTTTGTGTCGTTTTTCAAAACGTCGTTTTTTGTTTCACAAAAAGTCACTGTGTGTAGCAAAAACGTTGTTTAAAACTACGTTTTTCAACCCGCGCATGCCCAGAAGCTAGTTATGAAGCGAGCTTCAATGGAAAAGAGTGGTGAACGTAACCTCGCTTTTTGTGAAAAAACGATGGTGTGTATGCAACATCGTCTTTGAAAAGTGACGTTTCAAAAACGTCATTTTTTACTTCACAGAAAACGTTGTTTTTTCATCACAAAAAATGATCGTGTGTACGCGGCATAAGTATTTTAATTCCTTCTGCCAAGGGAAATTAAACGTGTTCTGTAGAAGCCGTTCTTCTTGCTTACTTATATTAATCTTTAGGATCTCAGATTTAACTAAATTCATTTTGAAATTTGATATTGCACCATATTGTTTTAATATCTTTAGTAAGTTGGGTAATGTGGTCCTAGGGTTAACCACTTGCATACTGGGCACTTACACCCCCCTCCTGCCCAGGTAAAATTTCAGCTTGCGGCACTGTGTCGCTTTAACTGACAATTGCGCGGTCGTGCGACGTGGCTCCCAAACAAAATTTACGTCCTTTTTTCCCCACAAGTAGAGCTTTCTTTTGGTGGTATTTGATCGCCTGTGCGATTTTTATTTTTTGCGCTATAAACAAAAAAGAGCGACAATTTTGAAGAAAAATACAATATTTTTTACTTGTTGCTATAATAAATTACCCAATTAAAAAAAAAAAACACATTTTTTTTCTCAGTTTAGGGCGATACGTATTCTTCTACATATTTTTGGTAAAAAAAAAAAAAAAAAAAAAAAAAAAAAAATCGCAATAAGCGACTGGTTTGCGCAAAAGTTATAGCGCTTACAAAATAGGGGAGAGAATTATTATTTTTTATTATTTTTTTTTTACTAGAAATGGCGGCGATCTGCGATTTTTATTGGTACTGCGACGTTATGGCGGACACATCGGACACTTTTGACACATTTTTGGCGCCATTCACATTTATACTGCGATCAGTGCTATAAATATGCACTAATTACAGTATAAATGTGACTGGCATTGAAGGGGTTAACACTAGGGGGTGAGGAAGGGGTTAAATGTGTATGCTAGGTGTGTTCTAACTGTGGGGGGAGGGGGGGGTGACTGGGGGGGTGACCGATCTGTGTCCCTATGTAGGAAGGAACACAGATCGGGCTCCTCCTCTCCAGAGACAGGACGCTGTCTCTGTGTAACACGGCAATGAGAGATGATCTATGAGATCATCTCTCATTGGCCCACAGATCGCATCGCAAACGGCCACTCTGATTGGCCGTTCGCCACGATCTGTGATTGGCCGTGTCCAAGGGACACAGACAACACAGGGCTTCCCCGCAGCGCGCACTACAGCGCGCGCTGGGAACACCAGAATGACATGCCGTCAAATGACGGCATGTTGGATATTCAGGCCCGCGCTGTTGCCGTCATCCGACGGTAGCGCGGGCCTGAAGTGGTTAAATATATAGAACAATACATGGTCTGTAAAGCTGCAAGTTTGAGTTCCTCTTCTCCTACCATAATTCCCTTGACATTGATATTGTAGATGGTGAGTAGTTGAATTTCTGAGTTGATAGTATAGTATAGACATATATCTGCATCCCAAAAAATGCCCGACGTGTTTCGTGTAAGGAGAACACACATCAGGGGCGGATGTTTTCAGAGATATCTACAAAATATGATAGTATAATTGGTATGATTGTAACTCAAAATACCAGGGAAAGGTATTGCGGCCCGACCCATGTTACTTACATAGGATCACTTGAAATAAGGATAGGTGAATGTAAAACCAAGGCCAGGGTAATGGTCTGTCCCGGGAACTGAAGTGACGAAGCAGCGTGCCAAGGGTGGGGTGCATACACAGAGACCCCACCATGTATGCCATGCACAGAGGTCGAGTTGCTGGAGAGCATGATAGCATCAAGTGTTATGCCGAGAAGGACTGCCAAAGAAAGTCTAAAATAAAGGGATGTGTAATCAGTGTATAGTAGTAAACTGATAAGATCCCTGAAAGTAGTATAAACCTAATGACATGTGCCAATCACCAGAGACTGTGCTCATAGATGAGAAGGGAGTGAGAGTAGCCATGAAGTAGGATGTGAATAGAATTAGAGCCAATCAGTGACAATCCCAATTCACCAAAGACAATTGGTGAAGATAAATAAGCAGCTATCTGGTGAAGAGTGACAAGACCTGAATATGAACTTACATGCATCCCAAAAGGAGATAGAGTACTGAGAAAGAGTGTGGCGTCTCCCGTCTCTGAGCACCTTGACTGTGTTGGGGGAGGCACCTTAAGTACCCACCCACAAATGTGTACGCTTGCTCCCACCAGCGTCGCACAGCACAGCACCAAACGGGAAGGGCTCTAACATCGGCAGTGAACACCGTCCATGGCGGATGCCCATATTCCTCAGCTGGTCGGCTATGATGGATTAACACATGCCTCACGTTATGGCGCCAATGCCGACGTCACACGTGAGGCTGGATGCGCGGCGCTGATGCGCCATGGGTAAAGGCCCACCCCCCAGACGTCCACCCCGCCTAAGACAGAGGGAAGGGGGAAGGAGGGTCTTGGCATACAGGGCGCATCACAGCTCCCGGGAAACGGGCACAGAATCGGCCCTGGAGTGTCAAACCAAAACTCAGTTTAAAACTGGTGACGCTTTGCATTGGTGCTGTATGCTGTCATGGACACAAGCTGAATCTGTCCAGACAGCAACAGACCCAAAAGGTATATTACCCATCTGGGGGTTAGAACCTCACACATGGGTGGAAGGGGAAAACTGCCACCCCTGTCTAATGGCCTCCATCCCTTAATGCAAGAAAGAAATTGTTTGGGACTTTAACCACTTGACGGCGGGCGGGTAACTCTCTGTTCCTGACAGCACGTTATATGACGTCATGTCATTTAAATCGACTAGGGGCGCGCGTGCCGCCGGCGGCGCGCGCGCGCACCCGTCACGTCACTGAGAAGCCTGTGTGTGTGCCCGGCGGCCGCGATTGCCGACAATTGAGCTGGGACGTGGAGCTCTGTGTGTAAACACAGAGCTCCACGTCCCTGTCAGGGAGAGAGGAGACCGATTGTGTCCCTTGTACACAGGGACACAATTGGTCACCTCCCCCAGTCACCCCCTCCCCCTACAGTTAGAACACACCTAGGATACACATTTAACCCCTTCCCCGCCCCTAGTGGTTAACCCCTTCCCTGCCAGTTACATTTATACAGTTATCAATGCATATTTATAGCATTGTTCACTGTATAAATGTAAATGTTCCAAAAAATGTGTCAAAAGTGTCCGATGTGTCCGCTATAATGTCCCAGTCCCGAAAAAAATCGCAGATCGCCGCCATTCCTAGTAAAAAATAAATAAAAAATAAATCATAATTATGTCCCCTATTTTGTAGGCAATATAACTTTTGCGCAAACCAGTCACTATACGGTTATTGCGATTTTTTTTTACCAAAAATATGTAGAAGAATACGTATCTGCCTAAACTGAGATAAAAAAATGTTTTTTTATTTTTTTTTTAATGGGATATTTTTTTTTATTTTTTTTTTCCAAAGAGTTTATTGAATACTTTGAAAACAGTACATAAAATAGGGCAATATCACAAACAGTTAACAAATGGTCAATGTTTGCGGTCACAGCCGCTGCGCATACAGGTAGTTATGAACAACATTAATAATATTAACACGAAAAGCAAAACAATGAGAATGGGTGAAACAGATCGCGACCCAATGATGCGCCCGGGTTACCCGGGGGGGGAGAAGAATGTTCAGTGAACCTGATAGGTGAGGGGGGGGAGTAAATCTTCAGTCATCCGCTTGTGAAGCTGCGGACATCCGCAGGGGCTATTACGGTCGTAACTTCCCTCCAGTCTGATTGAGCTTGCTACAGTATAACAAGGGCATCAGAGAGTCAACTGGGGACAATAAGTAACCGTTCTGAGGAATCGGACAGTGGGTATGAGAAAGGGTGGGTCGCAAATGATCGGGAGGGTCGTCGCACGTCCGAAGGAAAGATGAAGGCTTGCCTCGCAATTCGATCAGTGGGTAAGGGGAGGGTATCGCCACGCGTGGGGCAGGGTTGGGTTCAGCACGAGCACTATTCGGGGGTCTAAGGGTGCAAGTGTGCGGGTGAGGAGGGAGAGGGAGCAGATGCTCTCATTCCTCAGTCAAGGGATAGGTGTCACGCCGCAGCTCCCAGAAGCCAGCTTGGGCATGGCCCGTTTATAACTGTCTGTGGTGGTAAAATGGATCCAACATGCCCAGCGTTCAGTGAATTTGGATTGCGTGTCTCGGGCTTGGTGTATTAGGTTCTTCATCTCTGCGATATGGTTCACTCGTCTGAACCAGTCAGTCAGAGTGGGCGAAACCTGGGAGCGCCATTTCACAGGGATGCAAAGTTTCGCCGCAGTCACAAGATGCATTGCTAGGGACCGAAAGTAGGTTCTCGGGGGCAGGTGAGAATGATGCAATAAGAACTGTTCGGGCGTAAAGTGCAGGTCGAGCATGGAGATGTCCGCAATAGTGCGATGGACGTCCATCCAAAATTGTTGGATCTTGGTACAGGACCACCATATATGCAGTAGGGAGCCTGTTTCTGTACCACACCTCCAGCACAGGGGAGAAACGGAAGGCGACATAGCATGGAGTCTCGCAGGCGTACAGTACCAGCGGGAGAAAACTTTATATGCGTTTTCCTGGGCGTGTACGTTCATAGAGCCTTTGTGGATGCAGGAGAATATTGCTTCCCATTCATTTGCTGTGAGGTTGATAGACAGTTATTAATGGGATATTTATTATAGCAAAAAGCAAAAAAATGTGTGTATTTTTTCAAAATTGTCGCACGGGCGATCAAATACCACCGAAAGAAAGCTCTATTTGTGGGGGAAAAACAGACGTCAATTTTGTTTGGGAGCCACATCGCACGACCGTGCAATTGTCAGTTAAAGCGACGCAGTGCTGGAAGCTAAAATGTTGTCTGGGCAGGAAGTGGGTGTAGGTGCACAATAGGCAAGTGGTTAAATTAGGCACCCCCCTTGGCACGCTGCTTCATCACTTCAGTTCCCGGGACGGACCATTACCCTGGCTTTGGTTTTACATTCACCTATCCTTATTTCAAGTGATCCTATGTAAGTAACATGGGTCGGGCCGCAATACCTTTCCCTGGTATTTTGAGTTACAATCATACCAATTATACTATCATATTTTGTAGATATCTCTAAAAACATCCGCCCCTGATGTGTGTTCGCCTTACACGAAACGCGTCGGGCATTTTTTGGGATGCAGATATATGTCTATACTATACTATCAACTCAGAAATTCAACTGCTCGCCATCTACAATATCAATACTTGTATATAAATGTATATTATTTATTTTCTCGCACAGGCTACTACAATGTTTCTTGTACATATATGTATCATTCAATGTATCTACCTATCAATTTATTCCACTATGTTAGCACAAGTGGTTATATACCCATATACTCTTGATGCCCATAGTTTACACACACATGCACATGACTGTGTGAACCAATATGTAATGATGTTTACTATAATGTCTTTTTCTATGTGGTCCTTCTCTTTGATATGTTTTTTACTAATTTTATGATCTATAAATATGCACTTTGATTCATATACCTCCACTCTGTCTATGGTCTCATTTAAAGTCCCAAACCTTCCGCTTTTATTAATTGAGATGAATGGCAGGCTAATTATTTGTTTCCCTCATAGTTAGCTATTGTCTGTTTTTTTATATTTATAGTGTCACAATGGCCAGGTTCTTTCCCACATATTACCACTGGCTGTTTAATTTGCTGGGGTATTGACACAATTACCTAAATGGTATGGTGCGTAACACCGCGCTGCTAGTCAAAAGTATTTTAAAGCAGCTGACACGGCTGTGAAATGAAGCAAAAGTAGAACGAGTGTATATAACGTGTTGCGCTAAACAAACATAAAAGCTGCATATAATGACATAAAAATGCAACGCAAAATAAGCAATACAGAAGAGAAAATTATATACTAATTGGTGCACCAAGTGTAAAGTCCACACAGTGAGTGAAGAACACAAGTCCAAAATATAATTCCAAATAGGAATGGTGATAATCACAGATCAAAAATCCTTAGGAACTCCAAAGTGAAAACCCTCCACCGATAAAGATGTAGGCTTACCAGAATTATTAGACTCAGGCAAACATGTTTCATGAGTCAAATAGGCTTAAAAGTAAAGACAGGTGCCGTTGGAATCTCTCCAGGAACAAAGAAGGTAGCCACTGATATCCAGACCATCACATGTACCAGAGATAACTTGAAAGCATACAGCTGATTCTCAACAGTGCTCGTGGTCACAAATACAGAAAGGTAGAAGAAAGAGCAACATAGTGTAATACTGTAAACAAACTTAAAATTTTAATGGGCAGATGCACTTACATATGAAGCAGTACACAGCGCATATAATTACAGATGTCGGCAGTAGAGTCGTCCCGACGCGTTTCGTGATAATGCACGTTTACCTGCCAGCATTCCGGTTACCAAATCCCCGTCTGGGATTCTCTTAAGCTTCGGGGATCCAGTAAATCATTGGGGCCCCTTGATTCTTGTCTCCAACTGAGACTCAGGAAGGCCCAGGAACCTAGCCAGACGGGCAGCGCCGGCGGGTTCCATGGGCACGCACACCCTGAAGGTGGATGCCGCACCCAGAGTCCGGGACCCCACACACGTGAAGAAGAACACTGAAGCACCTGACCTAGGTCCCAGATTTACCCCTCCCCAGCATGCCCAGAGAGGAGAAAAACTCTCCAATAGGCTGCTGAGGAATACTCCATCCGCCAGAAATCCCGCTGGCTCCCACTGCTGGCCAAGGATGAAACGACATCCCCAGAATGCAGTCCGAGCCAGTGGACCTTTCCAGAATGACATAGGCCAATAACCTAGACAAATAAAAACTGGGGGCAACTTAGCTCTACCAGTCCAACTAGTTTTAAACGCAGCGCCCATACAAAAACAAAGGGGACACTACATACATTATTTCAATCTCTACCTACCCACTGTACAGCGTAAAGTAGCAAATACTGTGAATTTTATTTTTATTATTGGTACAGTTACTGATCAACGCATATCAGGTTTGTTTTACAGATAGCTCCACAAACACTTTCTCCTGAGTCCTCCAGATGGCCTATTCCTCTCTGGGGGGCAGTCCCTCCGTGATTTCACACAACGCCAGAGGCCTGAACATACCTAAAGGGCGCTCGACCCTTCTGAGGGAGCTTAAAAAAGGTAGGCCCCACTTTGTATTCCTTCAGGAAACACACTTTAAGATGCACCATATACAGAGACCTACAATTCTTACTTCACTAAGGCCTACCACGCCACTAACAATGACTCCAAGTCCAAAGGGGTCTCAATACTGGTGAGTAGAAAGGCACCATTTGAACTGACAGAGCAACTAAGTGACCGCGGGGGGGGGGATTTTTATTTCTGAAGGGGAAATTTGGGGGTATACCAGTGACCCTGGCAAATGTCTATTTTGACAACAAGGCCCACGTGACGTTTTGTCAGCAAGTTGTCTAGGAATTACAAGGGTTCACCTCAGGCTACTTGATAATGGAAAGGAATTTCAATGGAAATTCTTGTATCACATATAGGATTCAAAAAAATCGAATCCCTGTTGAAATCTCTGCATCCTGTGGACACATGGTGCTTCCTTTATCCTGAGGATAAGGATTTTACACATTTTTAAACCCCACGCTCCAGATATGCACATTTAGATTACCTGTTTACTACACATAGAGATATCCCAGCACTGAAAGAAGCACATATAGGAATTCAATCGTTTTCAGATCACTCACCCATCTCCATAACATTAGACATGGAGACTTAACGCCTCACTACTGACAGACCCAACTCTCCTTCCCACAATCACTTCTGCCCTGATGGAATTATACAAACATAATAATACACGAGGTGCAGACCCACTAATAGTTTGGGAAGCACACAAATGCACAGAGGGGAATTGATTATGTTAGGCACTAAACGCAAAAAGCAAAGGGAAGATAATATCCGGAGCTTGACAACACTAATCAACGCACTAGAGTCCCTCCATAAACAGTCACTCTCACTGCAATCAGCAAATCAATTACTAGACACTAGAAAGGAACTTCAGCAAAATACAGAAACGCTATTATGAGTCGGGGAACAAAACGGGCAGATTATTAGCCAGTGCTTTAAAATAACAAGCCCACTCCAATAATATTAGGTAGGGCACAAATTATCGAAAACTACCTAAATAAGAGCAGACTTCCAACCCTTCAAGACTCTGACATCTCATTATTAGAAACGCCAATCTCAACTACAGAAATCAGACAAGGAAGAGCCCAGGACCAGATGGATACTCTTCTATCTACTATAAAACCTTAATAAACATCCTCACTGACCCTCCCACTGCAGCTATGAATTCCATGTCCAATCCTAGTGATTTAACCCCAGAATTTCTTTCTCAGCACACATTACAGTGTTATCAAAGCAGGCTAAAGACCAGACGGATTGTTCTAGTTACCGTCCCATTTCCCTGTTAAACCCAGACGTTAAATTATTTGCAAAGATTCTTGCCTTACAATTAGGCACACTCCTCCAGGAACTAATAGGGTTGGAACAAGTGGGCTTCATGCCTGGCAGAGAAGCCAAAGACAACGTCACTAAAGCCTTATTATTAATTCATGTGAGGACGCTGTCTACCGATGCGGAGAACGCTTTTGATCGTGTTGCTTGGGATTTCACGATGGTTGGAATGCAGACACGTGGGGCTAGGCCTGCATACACTATTGTGGATCACTGCATTGTATCAAAACCCCTCAGAAAAATTAAAAATAAACTGCATACTGTTTTGAAAAGTTACACAAAGAATGGCACTAGATAGGGTTTCTCCATTTGACACCTTGCATTTGCACTGGCAAACTTCTGCCATGTGACATCACCATGCCATAGATAAAAGGGGTGGGGGCCACGAGCTGGATGTTTGGGAGACTGTTCCATCCAGTAGAGTGGGCATGTGCGGCCATCTCTTGTTATCTTCATGGTGGGAATGCCACGCTAGGTCCACACTATATAAGGGGAGGAGTTCACTAGCCTTATGTGCATTCATCATAGGCACAGAGGACGCCATACATTTGTGTGCAACCGTGCATGAGATGAGACTCTACAATTTTTAGTATGCATTCATCTGTTTCTATTATCTCTACACAGTCTATGTGCCACTTTTGGATCATTATACTACTCATTTACCATCTTGACTACCTTAACCTCCCTGGTGATAATCCCAAATGTGTGGCTTGGGGTTAAATTTCAGTATCAAAAGCGTTAACCCCAAGCCACACTTGGGATTACACTGCAGTATCCAAGTACATCTCACTTACCTTGTCCCTACGATCCTGCGATGTCCTCCGTCCGGATCCTCTGCCCGATGCATTAGTGTTCCGTTCTCTGTGAGCATCACGATGCATGGGGTGAAGCCTGTTGCCAAATTAAAAAAAGTACAAAAACATAACACACAATACATTATAATCTGTTAGTATTTTATTACTGTATCAAATCATTTCACCTCAGTTTTGTCCCTGGATCTTTTTCCAGTGCCCTGATTGCACTTTTACCATTCTTTCTGGCATTCTTTCTGCCTGGAAACTTCAGAACATCCATGGCATCCTCAAAGGAGGTTTTAGACCAGTTAGAAACCAGCAATAGTGAATTAGAGTCACTTGCAAAATGCAGTACTTCTGTATTTCCAAGTAAATGCAGCGAGCAGCCAGCATTCGACCAGCACTGGAGGTATACAAACTCCAAGGCTCAAGGGGTGGGCAGCGCAGGCCCCCCCAACAATGACAGGGCCCTGCGTTAAAGACGGCCCTGATCACTTTCAGTGTCTGATGATGAATTTCCCCACGCATCGCGACAGCTCAATTGTACAAGGGATTCCAATTCACTATCGCTCTTTTCTAGCTGGTCTAAAACCGCTTTGGGCGTAGAGGGACGCTTTCCATTGGCCTGATTGTGAGTTAGTTCCATCCCATGTTTATTATTTTTTATACCTAGGATGTTTACTAAACCAATGTGCAGTGTATAGTATTACAGTGACTAGTAATACCCTTGTTTGGACACATTTCTGTGGTTTTGATTTGATTACATTATTGAAAAAAATATATTTTTTTATATATAATTATTTATTATATTATGATTTTGTGTTTCAAATTTTATCATACCTGGGTTGTCTATTAGACTCTTGTTTGGACAGATTTAAGTGAATTATTCCTAAGGCCGCGTACACACCACTAAATAAATCCGATCAATTCGGTCTGACAGACCGTTTTGATCGGATTTTTCTGCTGGGATATATTGGTTTGATCGTGTACACACGATCAAACCAAAATCCCCGCCGGCAGGAAGGGGGGACGTGGCGGTGACGTTGACGCCGCCACGTCACCGAATCAGGAAGTAAAATACTTCCACGCATGCGTCGATTTCATTCGACGCATGTGCGGACAGATATGTCCGCTGGTTAGTGTACTAACCAGCGGTCATGTCGGACGGACGGGTTCCCAGCAGACAGATTTTAAAGCATGCTTTAAAATTTGTCTGCTGGAAAAAACGGTCTGCTCGCCCGTACACACGATCAAATTTGTCTGCTGAAACGGTCCGTCGGACCGTTTTCAGCAGATAAATTAGATCGTGTGTACACGGCCTAAGAATTACAGGCCTACAATATAAAACAACAAAATGCAAAATAATGTTCCACTTGACATTTAAAAAAATCAGACATAATCAGACTGCCAGGGAGGTTAAAGGATACCCTTAACCATAACAGTAATTATTTTAATAATATACCTGAATTTGGTTTAACCAATGATAACATTACTATCACTTTGGTGTTTTACATCAGTGGTCATCAACCCTGTCCTGCAGGGCCAACTAACAGGCCAGGTTTTATGTATTACCTTGGGGAGATGCAGACTGGAATACTGCAATCACAGCAAATGACATCACCTATGGGCCAGATTCAGCAAGACTTGCGCTGGAGTAATTCGATATGCGCCGCGTAACTGTGAAGATGCGCCGTCGTTTCTATGTGGCCGTACCCACCAAACTAGATGCGACAGAAAACGGGCCATTTCCGATCGGCTTAACTTTCCGACGCCAGAGTCTCGTCAGCGCATAATTTCGCTTGGCGCATCAGTCGCGCCTATTGATTTCCCCTGCAAACATGCAAATGAGGGAGATTTCCCAATTCGCGAACGGATTAGCACCATACGCTGGCTACATGCGCCGCGCGTATCTCGTCCGTCCGGCGCAAAGTTATTTCTATAGCTGCTTTATCTTTACTCCAGACGGCCACAGGTCAGCAGGAGAGCAGCTACAGCAGCGTTACCGACGATAAGAGCTAACTGAGCACCCCCACTTGCAGGACAACACCTCTGTCCATGCTTGTCTGTCAACTTTTACAGCCATGGAGGAAGACATCATAGGTCTCCATAGCCGAGATGACGGCTGACAGCTCCTGGCCTTTAGAGTTCAGCTTTCTCCTGTGTGTTTGCGGGCAACGGGAGCAGCCATCTCAGAACAAAAGTAACTTCACTGCGGGGAGGGGGAACAGGATATACTTTAGTGCCGGAATGGCGCATCTACGGGCGCATTTAAACGCCCAACGGAATGCATTGCGCTGACGTTTCCCATGAAGTGGTGCCGACGGAAGTTGTGAGCATACGCAGAAGGGGGCCGAGTGAAGCCTCACTTACTGCGCATGCTCCGTGGATGATGCGCTGAACGTAAGCCTCTGCGCTGGGCTCCGCCCATCATTTACATATGATCACACCCACTTCCACTTGCGTCGGGTTACGCCAGCGCATTATCGTTACTCTGGCGCAAGTTTACGCGCAACTGCTATGTGAATAACAGTACTTGCGCCGAAAGTGTCGGCGGAGTAACGTAAATGAGAAACGTTACTCCAAAGTAAAGAAGCGCCCATCTACCTGAATCTGGCCCTATGATGCATTTCAGTTATCTTGCAAACCTGGCCTGTTAGTGGGCCCTGCAGGACAGGGTTGATGACCACTGTTTTACATAGATAGTTATATCCGTCATACTTTGTGGATCATTGTGGCACTTATATTACAAAACCTTATTAAAGTTACTACATGGGGGCGTGTCCAAGATGGCGCTGGGAGCGGACGTGTAACTGAAGAGCTCCCGCTCTGAGAATCTCTCCTGCCTTGATCCTGTGTGGAAATTGGACTGCTTCCTTACCTATTCTCGCCCTTTCTACCGGGGAATGCGCCGGAACAACAAGGGGGGTCAGACTCACCGTAAAACCGCTCCCTCGGGCACCCCGCCGAAACCTGGGCCTAAGCCGCCCGTGCCAACCATCCGCATGACGGCTTGCATGGACTCTCCGCGGGATGGTGCGATCCAAGCTGGGTCGGAGGCGTTCGAGGCCCTCATGACAGCGATCTCAACCTGCCAGTCCACCCTAACGGTGAAGATCGACCATGTCCAGGCAGAAACGGCACTGATACGCCGCGACTTAGACGCGTTCCGAGACCGCATGTCGGAGGCGGAGAGGCGGGTATCAGACTTGGAAGATATCCAACGCGACCACCATTCTGACATCCAGGCCCTGAAAGCCAGAGTGAAGACCCTGGAACACAGAGTGGAGGATGCCGAAAATAGAAATCGCCGCAACAACCTGCGCGTCCTCGGGCTCCCCGAGGGAGCAGAAGGTACAGACCCGGTGGCCTTTATGGAGAAGATCCTCCCTATCCTCCTCCCCGCTGCCCGATTCTCCCATTATTTCTCCATCGAGAGGGCCCATCGCATCCCGGCGACCAGGAGCCCAGTGGGAACGCCGCCGCGCACTTTCATTTTCAAGCTCCTTCGCTACCGGGATCGTGACACCGTCCTCCGAGCTGCACGCCTTCAGGGAGAACTCAAATTTCAAAATGCCCGGCTCCTGATCTTTCCCGACTACTCCGTGGAGACACAGCGCCAACGCAAATCCTTCGATCACGTCCGCACCATGCTGAGAGACCGAGGGGTTAGGTATAGCATGCTCTTCCCTGCCAGACTCCGAGTTCAAGACGGCGAGAGGGTGCAGTTTTTCACTTCCCCGAAGGATGCTGCGGCCTGGGCTGACTCCCTCCCTAGATGAGAGGCCTGGACTCTTCTCCTTCAACCTATCTGCCGCCTGACTGTGAGTAAGCTTTTGGGGGGACTTCCTTGTGGGAGTTGAGGGCCTTGTTTGTTTGGAGACTCTAGAGGTCTTCAGGGGTAACCGTCCCTCCTATTGTGCCTCCGGGACAAACTGACTGCCCCATCCTGGGCAGAGGCCGTGGACCTCCTCTCCCCCCCTCGCAGCCTTTCGAAGACTTGCTCTCCTTGTTTGATGTTCAGGAGGCTGGAGGGGCTGCGTCCCGTCCTCATCGCCCCCCCCTCTCCCTGTCCCCCCCTGTCTTTGTCCTGTAGGGGGTACCCCCCCCATCATGTCCCCCCTCCATCTACCCCTCTCCTGACTCCGACGATGGGAGCACACCCCCTCATCCTTCTGGGAGCTGATTCACTGCAGCGATGCCTTAAGAACTCTGAACTTTCGAAATTTCTTTTTGTTCTTCCCTAAGTATTGCGCCCCCGGGGCTCCGGGTGATCCACACACCCTTCTCCTACTATGGATTCTTGTGTTCACTGACTGTTGTTAGCAACAAAAGCGGGCAGCCGCTTGTTCAATGCCCTTATGTCCGGCCTGAGAGCTGGGTTTGGTTTTGGGAAACAAGCCCTCTTCCATGTTAGGGGGGGTGGCGGGGGGGTTGGGGGGCCCTGTTGGCGCCCGGTTAAGTTTTTATGTAATGCGGTTTATGACAGTACTCATTGCTTTCGTTCAATTGCATGCTCTGGTGGTGGGCGGGGCTCCAACGCTGGCCTCATCCTCCTGTGAACTCCCAGCATGATCGTCATGGCAACCCTTGATGTCCTCTCCTGGAACACACGGGGCTTAAACTCGCCAATTAAGAGATCCCTTGTATTTCAATTTATTAAGAAACATAATCCTCATGTCTGTGTGTTGCAGGAGACGCACCTGGTGGGCAGTAGGACTCTTAGTCTTAAAAAACCATGGGTGGGCCACCACTACCATTCCACGTATTCCAATTACGCCAGGGGGGTCAGTGTCTTGGTGCTCAAATCACTCCCTTTTAAACTCCTTGACCTAGTCCTAGACCCGGATGGTAGGTTTGTGCTGGTTCATGCTCTGATTTATAATCTCCCGTGGGTTATGGTGGGGTTGTATCTCCCCCTCCTGCCTCCTTGGGGGTTCTGGGTGTACTTGCGGCCAAATTGGCGCAATTCCCCTGTGACAATGTGGTCCTGATGGGTGACTTTAACCTAGTCCCAGACACTGATATGGACAGGTTCACCCCATCGGGCACTACTCGCCAGGGACTGGCAGAATGGGCGGACGCATATGGCCTCACAAACGTCTGGCGTTGGAGGCACCCGACTTCTCGGGCCTTCACATGTCACTCGGCCACCCACAGATCCTTTTCACGGATAGACCTGGCGTACGTGGGGAAGTCGGTCCTGCCCAGGGTGCGGGACATCACTATTCTTCCCCGCGGGATCTCAGACCATGCTCCCCTGCTCCTCTCGTTGACCTTGACGACTGAACCTAACAGCTCTGTATGGAGGCTCTCCAGGTTCTGGGTCTCGGACCCGGAGGTGGAACCCAAGTTTCATGACACCTTGCGGACCTACTGGGCGGACAATCCGGGCTCGGCTGCGGAGGCCACAGTGTGGGACGCCTTCAAGGCGTCCTCCCGGGGTCACTACCAGTCGATTATTTCGGGGGTGAGGAGGGAGCGTAGGGCAGAGCTCACCAAGGTGGAGGGGGAGGCAGTTAGACAGGAGGCTCTCTATGTTCGCACTCGAGACCCTCACCACTATTCACATCTCCAGTCTTTGACGCAACAGGCTGTCCTTTTGCGGACGGCCTTGACGCAAAAGAAGCTTCTTCACCAATCCCAGCGCATTTTTGAGCAAGGGGAACGGACGGGAAAGCTCCTGGCCTGGCTGTCCAAGGAACAGTCGGGCACGTCCGCCATAGCCCAGATTAGGGACAGGGATGGGGTTCTCCATTCGACTCCACAGAAGATCAACCAATGCTTTACTGACTATTACCAGCACTTGTATAGCTCCAGGGTGACATATAACCTAGCCGACCTACTGTGCTACCTGGAGGAGGTGGATGTCCCAGTTCTCACTCCCTCCTCTATGTGTAAACTGGATGCACCGTTTAAACTAGAGAAGGTGCAGGCTGCTTTTAAAATGATGCAGGGGGGCAAGACCCCGGGGCCGGATGGCTTTCCGGTGGAGTTTTATAAACTCTATGGGGAAGATCTGGCCCCCAGGCTACAGTCGCTTTTTGCAGGGGCATCGACTTCGGGAGCTCTCCCGGACTCGATGAGCGAGGCAATAATTGTGGTACTTCCTAAGCCTGGTAAGGACCCTACCCTATGCTCTTCATACTGCCCCATATCTCTCCTGAACGTCGATGCAAAACTTTTTGCAAAGATCCTGGCCAATAGACTCAACACTGTAATCACGGCTGTGGTTCACCCGGATCAGACAGGCTTTATGCCAGGCCGTGGTACTGACATAAATCTCCGTCGCCTGCATACTCACCTGGCGGTGGCTGGTCCTGGAGAACCCGGGGTGGTGGCCTCACTCGATGCCGAGAAGGCTTTCGACTCGGTGGAGTGGGGCTACCTCTGGGCGGTTTTGACTCGTTTCGGTTTTGGTCCCCGTTTTATGTCCTGGGTGAAAATGTTGTCTGCCTCCTTCCCCTTGGAACGGGGGACCAGGCAGGGCTGTCCGTTGTCCCCGGCATTGTTTGCCCTGGCCCTGGAGCCTCTGGCCGCGCATATCCGGCGTGACCCGTCTCCCTCTTTCACCGGTGGGCCGGGGGAAACTCATTAAAATGGTAATACTCCCCAAATTGCTTTATTTTTTCCGCCAGACCCCAGTCATTGTCCCACGGTCCTTTTTTCGACGGCTTGACGCCATCGTGATGGCGTTCGTTTGGGCGGGTGGTCCTCCCCGGGTTGCTAAACGTGTCCTCTATCTCCCCCTGTCCGGGGGTGGGTTGGCCCTTCCAAACTTCCTGGCCTATTACTGGGCGGCAGTCCTAGTAACGGTCCGGTGGTGGTTTTCCCAGCCACGACAAAACCCGGCGGTCACTCTGGAGGCAGCGGTTTTGGGCTCCTATGCAGCCCTGTCCAACCTAGTGTTTCGGGGGCGCAGGGCCCATCCCTCTGTCACGGAACCCATGGCTACCGTGGTTCGGGTATGGGCATCGTCCAGAGCTTGAATGCTGAAACCAAATACGGTCTCCCCACACACCCCGCTCTGGGGTAATCCACTTCTTCCTCACCTGAACTCAGTCCCGGACCCGGTGGTATGGGCTCAGCGGGGCGTCCTCACCCTCCGCCACGTCATGCCGGGTGGTGTGGTGATGCCCTTTCAAGAGCTATGCCGGACCTACAAAATCCCAACTTCTCTTAATTTTAGCTGCGGCATGCATTGGCGGCCCAGTTTCCGGAACCGGTGGTGCTTGAATTGGATTCGATCGAGCGCCTCCTGGTCTCGGGCGTAATGGGGAAGCCCCTCTCATCCCTCTACTTAAGATTCACAGTGGCGTACGACGTGGACACGGCGCGGACTCTGGCCAAGTGGAGTGCTGATATTCCGGATCTGGATGAGGAGATCTGGGAGGACTGTGTCTCTTCCTTTCTCCCATTCCATGATCGCCTCTAGAGATCGATTTATACAATTAAAATTTTTGCACATGGCCTACTATACCCCACAGAGACTGGCTAAAATCTACCCCTCCAGGAGCCCCGCCTGTACCAGGTGTTTGGGGGACACGGGTTCTTTCATTCATATGGTCTGGTCCTGCCCCAAAGTACTGGAGAGAGGTGGCGGAGGTCCTTTCGGATCGCTGCGGGGTCGAGCTTGTAAGGGATCCGAAATTTTTTGGGTGGGATCGAGGGAGATAGATATACCAAATTGTGTCTGACTTTTGTATTATTCTATGCCAGAAGGGAAATCCTACTCCGGTGGCGGGGCTCTGATCTTCCCACCGTGTCCTCCTGGTTGGCCACGATCAACAAAGTGCTCCCTCTTTATAAGTTGACATACGAGAGCAGAAATTGTCCAGCAAAATTTGAAAACATCTGGTCAAATTGGATTGACTCGACTGAAGATCCCTGATCATGCCCTTTACCATGTATCTGACCGCCGGGGCGGGGGGGGGGCGGCCAGGGTTTTCCCCTCCCCTCCCTCCCGCCTTTCGGCGTGCGGTGTCCTCCCCTCCTTTGCCCCCCTGGCTCCCCCCATCGGGCGAGCGCGGGGGGGTGACGGGGCGGGGGTGACGGCGGCCTGACGCCTTGCGGCGCCCCCTTGTCTGGTGATTATCCTTTCCACATCCCGTTTTTGTGTGGCTGGTCCATTGTACCACCAGCATTGTGCTATGCTTATGCTGTCCATGCATGATTGTTCATTTTCGCCCTGTATATTATTATTTATTTTTTTCTCTTTTCTTTGCAATTTTGTACTGTCGTGTTTATGTGTATGTTGTTGTCTGTCTTCAAAAAATAAAAAAACGTTTTACTGTAAAAGTTACTACATGAACTTTTTGACCCATTGCGTTGTACCAAATTATAGTCTCCTATATCACTCCATCTTTGAGGTGGCCCCTTTGTGCACGGATAGTTGTGGGTTCACTCTGGGTGGTCTCTGGGGTGGTAGTAATGGCCCTGGTATGATGAACCAGTAATTCTAGCATGGTTTTATTGGACTACAGCTGTATTTCAAATTCATATAACAAAAACCTCTACTGTGAATTTTAGCAATTCTGTTGAATGCAGATGATTTTTTTTAAACTGTGGTTCATAACTCTCCGGTTTATTCAGCCCTGAAGAAAGGAACCAATTTTCTTTAAAGAGTTGTGTATTTCTTACCAGTGCTACACTTGGGGTGTAGGATACAGAGAGGACTGTAACTTTATATATTTTACTATGGATTCCATATGGTTATGCTGTTCTACAGTGTACACACAGCCATCTCTTATGAGGATGTTTTTCTTAGTATGATAATATTATATATATATATATACATATATATTAATAGTGAGAGGCTTTGTCCCTATGAAACTGGAGGTAAAAGGGACAAAGGGTTTGCATATCTGTGGACCGCAAAACGACAGAGTTTAGAGTTTAAATGGAGAAACTGCTCTGTCCGTTTTCTCTCAAGTTTTTGCTGGTTTAGAATGGGCCTCTGTAGTTTAGAGATCCCTCAGACACCCCCATATCACAATATATATACTGTATATATATATATATATATATATATATATCATAATATATATATATATATATATATATATATATATACATACACACATACACACAGTATATGTACATTATCTCACAAGAGTACACACTCCTCACATTTTTGTAAATATTTTATTATATCTTTTCATGTGATAACACTGAAGAAATTACACTTAGATACAACGTAAGGTAGCAAGTGTAAAGCTTGTATAACGGTGAAAACTTGCTGTATCCTCAAAATAACCAACACAACCAATAATGTCTAAACCACTGGTAACAAAAGTGAGTATACCCCTAAATAAAAAATATTTCCAAATTGGGACAAAAGTGTCAATATTTTGTGTGGCCACCATTATTTTCCAGCACTGCCTTAACCCTCTTGGGCATGGAGTTCACCAGAGCTTCACAGTAGGGATGAGCCCGATGTTCGCGGAACAGCCAACAATTTGCGGTGTTCGCGGCAAATTCGAAAGCCGCAGAACACCCTTTAAAAGTCTATGGGAGAAATCAAAAGTGCTAATTTTAAAGGATTATATGCATGGTATTGTCATGAAAAAGGTTTGGCGACATGTATCAATGCAAAAAGAAAGTTTTAAAAACTGCAGTGTTTTCAGGAGCAGTGATTTTAATACTGCTTAAAGTGATACAATAAAATTGAAATATTACTTTAAATTTCATACATGGGGGGGTGCAAAATTACATTTCTAAAGGAAAAAAGGTAATAAAAAACTACCCGCGGCTGTAATGAATTGTCGGATCTCAGCAATACAGAAAAAAGTAATTGAAAAAAATGGCATGGGTTCCCCCCCAGTCCATTACCAGGCCATTTGGGTCTGGTATGAATATTAAGGGGTACTCAGAACCAAATGTTTTTTTTTAAATGTGTGGGGTCCCCCCAAATTCCATACCAGGCCCTTCAGGTCTGGTGTGGATATTAAGGGGAACCCTGTGCCAAATTGAAAAAAAAAATGGTGTAGGGTCCCCCCAAAAATTCATACCGGACCCTTATCCAAGTATGTAACCTGGCAGGCCACAGGAAAAGAGGGGGGACGAGAGACCGCCCCCCGCCTGAACCATACTAGGCCACATGGCCTCAACATGGGGAGGATGTTCCCATGTTGATGGGTACAAGGGTCTCATTCTAACAACCCTTGCCCGGTGGCTATAGGTGGGGGATTATCGGAATCTGGAAGCCCCCTTTAACAAAGGGAACCCCCAGATCCCGCCAACCCCTATGTGAATTGGTAACAGGGTACATTGTACCCCTACTATCTCACAAAAAAATCGAAATGTTAAAAACCACAGGAGACAGTGTTGAGGGCATGTGGCCTGGTACGGTTCAGGAGGGGGGTGCTCTCTCATCCCCCCTCTTTTCCTGTGGCCTGCCAGATTGCATGCGCAGATAAGGGCCTGGTATTGATTTTTTGGGGGAACCCAACGTCATTTTTTTTTCATTTTGGTGCGGGTTTCCCCTTAAAATCCATACCAGACCTGAAGGGTCTGATATGGATTTTTGGGGGGAACCCCACGCCATTTAAAAAAAATGCCGCAGGGTTCCCCTTAATATCCATATCAGACCTGAGGGGTCTGATATGGAATTTGGGGGGCCCCCCGCACATTTAAAAACAAAATTGGTTTGGGGTTCCCCTTAATCTTCATATTAGACCCAAAGGGCCTGGTAATGAACTAAGGGAGGAACCCATGCTGTTTTTTTTTTTCAATGACTTTTATCTGTATTGCCAACAGAGAAAATTGTTTACTGTCCGTGATACTTTATTTGCACTAACATACAATTTTTCAGGACAGGCTTTTGGGGCGTTTCCCCTTTTTCAAGGTCCAAGCATTACTGATTCACAAATTGTTTACGGTCTTTATTGCCGGGAATTCATAATAGCCACAAGTAGTTTTAACTACTTGCCGACCGCCCGCCGTCATATTACTGCGGAGCGGTGGCTCTGTCTCGCGGGAGCACGTAGCTCTACGTCCTCCCTTTAGAGACTTGTAGGGCGCGCGCGCGCCCCCATGCGCCCCCCGAGTCCCGTGCGCGTGCCCGCCGGGCACCCGCGATTGCTCGTTACAGAGCGGGGAATGGGAGCTGTGTGTGTAAACACACAGCTCTCGTTCCTGTCAGCGGGGGAAACGCTGATTTTCTGTTCATACAATGTATGAACAGAAGATCAGTGATTTCCCCTAGTGAGGCCACCCCCCCATACAGTTAGAACACACCCAGCAACACACTTAACCCCTTTCCTGCCCCCTAGTGTTAACCCCTTCACTGCCAATGGCATTTTTATAGTAATCCAATGCATTTTTATAGCATTGATCGCTATAAAAATGCCAATGGTCCCAAAAATGTGTCAAAAGTGTCCGATGTGTCCGCCATAATATCGCAGTACCGAAAAAAAACGCTGATCGCCGCCATTACTAGTAAAAAGGGTTTTAACAAAAAATATGTAGAAGAATACGTATCGGCCTAAACTGAGGAAAAAAAATGTTTTTTTTATATCTTTTTTGGGGATATTTATTATAGCAAAATGTAAAAAATATTGCATTTTTTTCAAAATAGTCGCTCTATTTTTGTTTATAGCGCAAAAAATAAAAACCGCATAAATCAAATACCACCAAAAGAAAGCTCTATTTGTGGGAAAAAAAGGACGTCAATTTTGTTTGGGAGCCACGTCGCACGACCGCGCAATTGTCAGTTAAAGCGACGCAGTGCCGAATCACAAAAAGTGCTCTGGTCGTTGGGCAGCAAAATGGTCCGGGGCTAAAGTGGTTAAATTATTTTGTTTTCCTTTAGAAAAGTCATTTTGTGCAGGGACATTTCTAAGCATGGGAAACATGCGCTATATTTACAGGCATACTATAGACACCCTCCAGGTACAAAATTTTAAAGGAATATTTCACTTTTGTTTCACTTTAAGCATTATTAAAATCACTGCTTCCAAAAAAATTGCCATTTTTAAAACTTTTTTGTGCATTGATACGTGTCCCCTGGGGCAGGACCCAGGTCCCCAAGCACTTATGACAATAACTTGCATTTTAACCTTTAAAATTAGCACTTTTGATTTCTCCCATAGACTTTTAAAGGGTGTTCCATGGCTTTTCAAATTTGCTGCGAACACCCCAAATTGTTTTCTGTTCGGCAAATGGGCGAATCAGTATGTGACCAGTATGAGAGAGTGAGAGCGTTAAAACCGAATGTAACACACCTGCTCCCCATTTACACTTTACCTTGTAACACTAACAAGTCACATGACACCAGGGAGGGAAAAAGGCTAACTGGGCCCAGTTTGAACATTTTCACTTAGGGGTGTACTCACTTTTGTTGTCAGAAGTTTAGACATGAATGGATTTGTGTTGAGTTATTTTGTGTACAAAAAAAATGTACACTGTTATACAAGCTGTACACTCACTACTTTACATTGTAGTAAAGTGTCATTTTTTCAGTGTTGTCACTTGAAAAGATATAACAAAATATTTACAAAAATGTGAGGGGGTGTCCTTACTTTTGTGAGATACTGTATGTACATTTTTTATCATATGCATTTATGTAGTATTGCCTTGAAAGTCCTAACACATGTGGGAGGTGGTATTTCTAATCGAGATGTTGGCAATACCTTTTGGGCTTTCACATCTAGCCTCAAAACAGGAAGTGATCCGTCGGCCATAAAACCCAATGGATCACTTCCTGTTTGCAATGAGACACCATGATTTTTGCAGTTTTGAGAGGCTATAAAAACTAGTTTGACATCTGACACTAGAGGACCCCTTGATAACATCCTATTTGATAAAAAAGCTCTGGGGAGAAGACACTAGTGCCGATGTCAGGTCACTGTCCGATACCGGGTCGGTGGTGGCACCCATTGTCATGTGTGTTTATGATTCATTTAATTTTGTCTTTTAACTTACCATTACAATAAATACTACACTAAGGAGACTTCATCTGGTTCCCAGTGAGCTACAGCTACATCTAGATGTTGCGAGTTGCTTTACAGCGGTCAGGTCACCTGTGGCCAGGCGACAAATGCACCCCGTTGGAGACAGGGGTGCACCGCAAGGTAGTGAACCCAATTGCGGACTGCTGCGGATGGAGAGGAAGCGTGAGCCCAAGATTCCCCAGGGCACAAAGTCTAAGGTCCAGCAGGTGTTCACCAGAGCCTCTAGTGGTGAGGATGGCCTTCGCTGCAACTGAACCCAGGTCTCCTAGGTCATGCTCCGTAGGGAGAGAGGGTAAGCAGCCACTTATACGAAAAAGAGAGATGATATCCCACAGGGAGACCAAGAAAGAGTATCCCTGAGGACAACCAAGGAGCTACTAAGGCAGTGATGGACAATAATATAGACAAAAGGTTTTAATCAAAAGATAATACAAATATACAAATGATTGGGATATAGAAAGACAATGTTTCCCAATGTATGCTAAAAAACGCTCAAATAAGAGCCTACTTGCAGCGGCCGGCCAGTACTGCACTAATGAACCTAGTTCATATAACGTGCAACAGGACAACACATAAAAAACACAGACGTATAACAAACATGAAAAACATGTAACTGAGGCGATCCGGACGCCTAGTGGGTCACTTTTGCTGAAAATTCCTCAGTAATTACTGTGTATGGTGCCGAAAAAAAAGAAAAGTTTTTTGTTATTATATGGTGGGGAATTAACAGCAGGAGTACCCCTGCGGTAGAAGATAGAAGTTGCAAAACTTGTATGCTATGTAGCATGTGGATATATGCATGAGATGAGGTAGACACAAAAAAGTTCTTAGGCTCTTAAAGTTAATATACAGATGTCTTTGTAGTTATCGCTGAATCCACTGAGGTGACAGTCTTATGTAGCCTGAACGGCATGGAAAGAGCAACAAAGTTCCCTTATATTTCCCTGTGAATACAGTGTTTATAGCCATTGACTACTGCATATTAGGCTCCACAGATTACCAGTGTTGGTATGTATGAGATTCACACTGTCATATAGAAAAACAGCTCTTTAATGGCCCATGGACTTCCTGGTGTGAGCAGACATATGGGCTATTGGCGGAATAAATTAAACAATCTTACCAGGCTCTTGATGGAAAGGTCTGGGGGTAAACGGCTGGAATTGACTCCCGACACCTGAATTGCAGGTGTGCAGCTGACAGCGTCTATTGTATTACTGATATGACTGTGTTGGGCAGCATATACGGAGAATAGCCACGCCGTGTGTTCGATCGTGAGATCCGCCTCTGTTATATTCAACAGGCTACCAGGTCTGGCTGCATTAGAGGGATGTGAACCTCGAGTCTGCTCGTGCAATGATCTTTGCAAGCTTCTCTTCAAACTCCCGCTGCAACAGGGAGTTGTTGGAGTGGCGTCCGGTGCCGTATGACGTCAACGCGTTTCGCAACGTTGGTACATAACTTCGTCTGGATGGTGAGGGAGGGACGTGCGCTGCTCCTTTATATGCTATTGGCGCACGTCCGTCACTCGTTAGTGGAAAGAAAACAATCAATCGTAGTTCTGGTAAATAGACTGTTAGTGCTCCCTATGTGCTGACTGACCTTAGTCCTTCCCGCACCAATCCCTGATACCTAATACACAAGACACCAGACACACACAACATATATTTCAACTATATCCATTAACTATGTTGCAAATTTTGAGGGGAGGGGGAAGGGGAAAAAGGAGAGAGTTTTCCTATTTTATGCATCGCCATCTGTTGGACAAATACTGGATTACCCCTAGTATTTCTAACTAGTGGAATACAGGGAAGGATTGGTTTCAAAGACTGAAAAATAGATAAATGAATCAAAATAGAATAAAGTAAAGAGTGAGAGATAGAGCATGAAAGATAAAAGGAAAAGAGCGGCTTCTCATCAGACTTTTAGATGGGATACCATCTGAAAATACATGTGTCCATATAGGTGTATGCATGAGCACATGCCCACCCCTGGAGACCCACCAATTGTAGCTGGTAAGTCCCGAGAGGTAAGTTCGAAGTCTACTGCTCCAGGAAAGGTTGCATACTTAATTCACTATTTATGCCTAAAGGCACGAGTGATTTAAGGGTCAAAATCCACTACTTTTCCTTCTGGAGAAGTATTCTGTCGAAGCCTCCTCTTATGTTGGACAAGTTCAGCACATAGATACCCTTGACTTTCATGCCATCGGGTTTACCCTGATGGCACTGTGCAAAGTGTTGCGCTACTGGACTTTCCTGTTTCTTTTCTGTGTCTTTCTCTCTTTTGATTTCTCTGAGGTGCTCACCTATTCTGATCCTGAGCTGTCTCTTAGTTTTACCAATGTACATCTTCGGGCAAAGGCAGGTAATCATATAGATGACCCGCTCCGTGGAACAGTTGATGAGGTCCCTAATCTCATATTCTTTGATGCATATGGCATCCATATAGGTACGAGTTCTATCTACAAATGGGCAGATTTGACATTTTGAACATGGGAACATGCCCATGCTGCGGGGGTAGTCAGATAGCCAAGTCTTATTGGACTGTCTGACATATTCCGATTGTACTAGCATGTCGCCCAGGTTCTTGGCCCTACGGGACACCATTTTGGGGCCTGTACCGACGATGCCCGCCAGGTTTTTATTGCTGGTAAGTATGCCCCAGTGCTTCTCCAAGATTTCCTCACCCTGTCCCATTGGAAACCATAGGTGGTTATCAACCTCACTGGACCATACTTACTTTTTTCCTTTCATTCCTGTTATGTAGATTTGGGAGGAGCAAGCTTTTCCTGCTGCGTGCAGCCACTTTCCGTTTCACAGTTTTGATTTGCGTATGGGAGTATCCTCTTTCCCGGAACCTGGCATACAAGTCTTTCCCCTCCAAGTGGAACATGGAGGGATCAGAGCAGTTACGCTTGATCCTCACAAATTCCCCCGTCGGGATGCCATTTTTTTTGCCACTGTGGATGGTGGCTGTCTGCCTGGAAAAAGGTATTTGCGGCAGTGTCCTTCCTGAAAGAACAGGTCGTAATCCTGCCATCTTTCAGACCAATTTTAAGGTCTAAGTAAGAAATTTGGGACCTGTCAAAGGTATAAGTTAGCCTGATATTGCGTTTGTTTGTATTCAGCTGGTTGATAAAGTCATGTAAGCTGTCAATGTCCCCCTTCCAGATGACGAATATCAATATATCGTAGCCATGAATGTGCGTGGCTACGATATAATGGGGACTCAAACACATCCTCTTCCTCCCAGAGGCCCAAGTGCAGGCATGGATAGGCCGGAGCCCATGCTGCGCCCATGGAGGTGCCTTTAGTCTGTTGGTAAAAACATGATGCAAACTGAACAAAAATTGTGGGATAATGCAAATTCAAGGAGGTCTAAGAGGAATTCATTCTGGTGGCCCAGGAGTGGAAAGTGTTTCTCCAAAAAGAACCTCACTGCTTTAACTCCGACATTGTGGGGAATAGATGTATAGAGCGATTCAACATCTATTCCAATCAGCCACATCTCCTCATCAACCTTTGTCTCCGCTATCTTGGACAAAACGTCCCGAGTGTCTTGGACATATGATTTTAAACTGTAAACCATGTCTTTACAGTGAGTCCAAATACCCGCCTATTCTGTCAAGTGGACCTCGGATCGCGGAGACAATAGGCCTCCCAGGAGGTTTTTGGAGAGACTTATGCAGTTTGGGGATACAGTAGAAAGTCGGGATGTTGTAATCATCTACCGACAGGTATTCAGATTCACGTTTGAGCAGAAGTCCTGCCTCCACTGCATCGTCCAACTTGCTATTAAGTTCCCCAACTACCTTTCGGAAGGGGTCTCGTTCAAGTTTGTGGTAGGTGTTGTGGTCCCCCAGCAGACGTTTTACTTCAGCCTCATAGTCCTCATTATTTATCAAAACAACATTGCCCCCCTTGTCACTTTTTTTAATTATGATGTTCTTTGCTTTTTTTAGTTCCATAAGGGCTTTGCGTTCCATTTTAGAAAGATTGTCCTGATTGTTGATTTGCCAGGGCAATCCTTCCAAATCCCTTTGGACAACTTCAAGGAAGATATTAAGCCAGCAATTTTTATTGAGTGGGGGCATTTTGATTGATCTAATGTTTAAGTTAGCTTGTTGTATTGCTGAAGGACTGTTTGCCTGGGCACCCTCATTTTCTTCTAGCAATGAATTAAGGATTGCCAGTGCCTGTTGGTCGTCCAAGTCAAGTTGCGGGTTTGTTTCGATTTCCTGATCATCTTGCTGATACAAGGATCGAAAATAAACCTTCCTCAAAAACAAAACAATGTCTTTATACACAGTAAACTCCTCCATACTAGAGACTGGAGAGAAGGACATGCCTCGGAGTAATTGGACATGCCTCAATTCAAGGGGAAAAGATGATACACCTTTTTGTCCTCAATATGTGTCTTTTTAGGGATCTGGGGACTTATTGGTTCTGGCTCCTCGTCCGATATCCACACCTTACTTGTTTTAGCGAAAAACAAGGTCCGAGGTCCACTTGACAGAATAGGCGGGTATTTGGACTCACTGTTAAAAGACATGGTTTACAGTTTAAAATCATATGTCCAAGACACTCGGGACGTTTTGTCCAAGATAGCAGAGACAAAGGTTGATGAGGAGGTGTGGCTGATTGGAATAGATGTTGAATCGCTCTATACATCTATTCCCCACAATGTCGGAGTTAAAGCAGTGAGGTTCTTTTTGGAGAAACACTTTCCACTCCTGGGCCACCAGAATGAATTCCTCTTAGACCTCCTTTAATTTGCATTATCCCACAATTTTTGTTCAGTTTGCATCATGTTTTTACCAACAGACTAAATCCACCTCCATGGGCGCAGCATGGGCTCTGGCCTATGCATGCCTGCACTTGGGCCTCTGGGAGGAAGAGGATGTGTTTGAGTCCCCATTATATCGTAGCCACGCACATACGTGGCTACGACATATTGATGACGTATTTGTCACCTGGAAGGGGGACATTGACAGCTTACATGACTTTATCAACCAGCTGAATACAAACGAACGCAATATCAGGCTAACTTTTACCTTTGACAGGTCCCAAATTTCTTTCTTAGACCTTAAAATTGGTCTGAAAGATGGCAGGATTACGACCTGTACTTTCGAGAAGGACACTGCCGCAAATACCTTTTTCCAGGCAGACAGCCACCATCCACAGTGGCAAAAAAATGGCATCCCGACGGGGGAATTTGTGAGGATCAAACGTAACTGCTCCGACCCCTCCATGTTCCACTTGGAGGGGAAAGACTTGTATGCCAGGTTCCGGAAAAGAGGATACTCCCATACGCAAATCAAAACTGCGAAATGGAAAGTGGCTGCACGCAGCAGGAAAAGCTTGCTCCTCCCAAATCTACATAACAGGAATGGAAAGGAAAAAAGTAAGTATGGTCCAGTGAGGTTGATAACCACCTATGGTTCCCAATGGGACAGGGTGAGAAAAATCTTGGAGAAGCACTGGGGCATACTTACCAGCAATTAAAACCTGGCGGGCATCGTCGGTACAGGCCCCGAAATGGTGGCCCGTAGGGCCAAGAACCTGGCCGACATGCTAGTACAATCGGAATATGTCAGACAGTCCAATAAGAATGGCTATCTGACTACCCCCGCAGCATGGGCATGTTCCCATGTTCAAAATGTCAAATCTGCCCCTTTGTAGATAGAATTTGTACCTTTATGGATGCCATGTGCATCAAAGAATATGAGATTAGAGACCTCATCAACTGTTCCACGGAGCGGGTCATCTATATTATTACCTGCCCTTGCCCGAAGATGTATATTGGTAAAACTAAGAGACAGCTCAGTATCAGAATAGGTGAGCACCTCAGAGAAATCAAAAGAGAAAGAGAGACACAGAAAAGAAACAGGAAAGTCCAGTAGCGCAACACTTTGCACAGTGCCATCAGGGTAAACCCGATGGCATGAAAGTCAAGGGTATCTATGTGCTGAACTTGCCCAACAGAAGAGGAGACTTCAACAGAATACTTCTCCAGAAGGAAAAGTGGTGGACTTTCACCCTTAAATCACTTGTGCCTTTAGGCATGAATACTGAATTAAGTATGCAACCTTTCCTGGAGCAGAAGACTTCGAACTTACCTCTCGGGACTTACCAGCTACAATTGGTGGGTCTCCAGGGGTGGGCATGTGCTCATGCATACACCTATATGGACACATGTATTTTCAGATGGTATTGAAAGAGAATTGCTAAAGACTCATTAATTAATTAATAGATTTCCTGTCAATCTCAGGGCTTTGTCATTTCTACCGGTCGGATTCCAAATTAAATGAGAGTGTGCGAACTCAGACACAAAGATTCACATGCTCAGCTTTCCAGCATCGAACCAACAGAGAGTGCCTGGGGCCCTCCCATTCCTTTTATTTGCAAAATGACATCACAAGTTCACAGGAAAAATATTTCATTGGTCAACCCATACATTTCACACCCATTCAGTCTCTTATTTCACGCCCCCTGTATTCGACATGGAATTCTCATTGGCCAGTTCATATAAAAGGGTGGTTTCTTCTCACAAGTCCATTCCAGGGAAAGCTGCACACACCCTTCTTGTCATGTGACATAAAGTCCCCTCAGTAAAGCAGACAAGTTTTCTTCACAAGCGTTCAGGAGATCCGAATGAAAAGGAGGGGGAGGGAAGGTTGAAGTCCATATCTGCCTTCTCTCCACGCAAAGGCTTGGGATGTGAAGCTGAAGGAAAATGCCATAGGGGGATGGGCCGGACACATTTGTAACATGAGGGTAAAATGGAGAGGAAATGGCTTCTGAACAAACAGCTCTCCTTTGTATTTTCATTGCTGAGTTCATTACTTTAAAACAATATCCGATATCTGACAAATCTTATCAAGGAACATATACACTTCATTTCAGTGTTTCTAATCATAACATAAGATTAACTTATCAAATAGAGACATTTAAAATAATTATATCACAATCCCCCCCTAAAATGTCTATTTGAGAAGTAGCGACCCTACATTCTCTTTGTTATTGTAAACAGGCAAGGTCAGCAATGGAGGACACGGTCAATACAACAAAACATTATTGTAACCAATATAAACAGAAACAAATTGCTATATCTGAGTACAAATGTGTTATCACCCAAAATTACTGTCCATACATTTTAAATGCACTCCCCTTGATCACTAGGGCCATATGTTTCTTTAAACCTCCATCTACATTCCCATTATTAACGTAAATGTCATAAAAGCATCAGTTTCACCAAATTTCTGTATTCTCCCTTCATAAGCATTTTAATTTTGCAGAAGAACATTAATTTTATATTGGGCTCTTTCCTAAATATTTTATTATCTAAAGGAACTTATTCATTAAATTACACTAGTTCTATTTTATCTGACCTTTCTTAAACTATGCAGATTAACACCATGTTTCATTCTCTTTAAAATGACAAATGGTGCAAAAACCCACATTTTAGCAAAATGAGAGAGAGGGAGAGTGAGAGAGAGAGAGAGAGAGAGAAAGAGATTTCTATATCAAACCAAACTACTAAATTAATATGGGCTTTCTTTCAGATCTCCAACTCTCAGAGTCATTTAAAACCCATCAGTATAAAGTCACATGGTTTCTGTCAGGCTGCGTAACCTGATCTCTAGCAGCTAAGAGACCTTCAAGGGGAAACATTTGCTTAAACATCTGTCCCCCATTACTTGGAGAGATTTTACATAATCCATACGGAAGATACACCATATACAATACAATCAAATTGTATCGTTTTTCTCATTTTTAACCCTTTTTCAATTTTTTTTAAACATATTTGATTTGTACATATGCCAAAAACTATGTGCATTACATTATAATATGACATTTCTTACTAAAGCAGCGACAAAAGATTATTTATAAGAGAAATCTCGCGAAATCCACAGATCAGTCCCTGCGCATGAACCGACCAGCGTTTTCCTAAGAGAAAAATTACTCCAATTACTTCAACCAACCGCTCTATCGGAAACGTCACGTTATAAAAGCTTTTAACACTCATTTGTTTTTATTTTTATTTTTTCTGTGTTTACTATTATTTATTTTTATATAATTTTTAGATTGAACATAACTTTCATATTTTAATATTTTTACTATTTTTATATATATATTTTTTAGAATATGTTGTAAACATTGCTTGCAATCAGATCTGTAGGATTTTCTGTTTAAATACCAAATACCATGCTGTTTACCATCATTTGAGTTTTTATACAATTCTTTACACAACCTTAATCAATAATTTTTCCCTAAACCTTTGTTCTGATCCCATGTTTGTGCTTCGACATATCATATCCTAACACATTTTCAGTTGTTTAGGCTAGATATTCATAAACATTTACAGACCATATTAAACTCAATTAAACTCAATTTTCTCATTATAGAACTTCTTTACACTCTGACATTAATTAACTAATTCTCCTATGAAATATATCACAGTGATTATGGGACTCAAAACCTGTAATTACTTCATCTCTTGATTTAAACTTGTCTGGGGCCCCTCTATATATCAGGGCATATATCACACATATATCAGCTATATTCCAACCCACAAATTCCCAGTGGTCACAATCACATGTATTTGAAAAAAGATATATAGTTTCATTCAGACGTGGGTGGCACAGTCCATCATATCTCATCTTCAGAGAATGTTTTTGCGAAGGAACCTTTTAATCGTCACCCAGGGGATATCGATAATTATCGGTACCTACATCAAAAAATGCAAGAAACTCATACACATATATTAGTTAATTATTTTTTTTAAAGCGGTCACTTAATTTTCAAAGTACCAGACTGTAATTGCAACTGTCATCGCCCATAACAACCTAATTTAGAGACTGTCTTCAAGCAAGACGTCAAATGGGGATAATACATGCCCTTGGGGAAATACCATAAAACTATGCCCCTAACTACGAGGGTGGTATCATATATCATGTGGAATAAAACCGTTTAAACGTGATATGTAAAATCGTTCTGATGTGATACCCAGAGGCCTTCATCCTTCATTTGTGACTGTGAGCGCAAGGACTGTAGCAATGAACGCAAGCATTTATTCACTCTCTACCACCTCAGCGCTACCCCATGGAATCAACGCATTGAGGTCGGGGCACACAGCACAGTGGGTACATGAGCGGATTCCATCTCGTGCTTGTCCACGAAATGGCATATAACCCCCTGGACAAGCAAAAGAAGAGAAGAAGAGCCGGTGGCCCGCGGGCAGGAGGTGACACCATCTGCGTTCAGGGATAGGGGCAGGACGGGGCAAGACCTTGAGCACAAAATAGCATCCGGGCAGGCCCATGCTACTTCCAGCCTGTCATCGTTCAACAAACATTTGGGCAGAATAGGAGGGGAAGGAAGGGACAAGAATCATAGGAACAGGCCTGGGCATCACATGACAACAGCTAAACTGGCAAAAAGCCCTTTATGTATCAAAGCATAGATCATACCACCAGCAAAGCGAGTGAGAAATATAAACAGGTCCCCACAGATCACACAATGAATGCGATAATATCTAAATCAGTGTGGATCACAAAAATTCCTTCTTATATATTATCGATAGTTGCTATAAACGTGTAACATGTTGCAATACAGCAGCCTGTCTTTAAAAGAAAAAAAAAACTGTGTCTTTAGGGTTTTTTTTTGTTTTTTTTCCCAGGAGGAGGGGGGTGTACGGGGGGGGTGGGCAGGGGGAGGTCCTCCAACCTACAACTGCAATCGTGGCAGACATTCCTCACACACCCAGTATGTGCCACCATTTCAGGGGCAGGATTATATATTATATCAATGTGATCAGGGAGTCAGCTGAGGACCATTAAAAAATAAGCCCCAATGTACACATAGATTTGTAGATATACAAATGGTCTGGGCTGTCCCAAAAACCTCAAACTCCTGTGAATCAAGATTTGAAACAGACAAACCACGACAGGTATACACACATAGACCTACGTATATCTCTCTGTATACTTTGCAAACTGGCAGCAAGGGGAGGGGGGTAAATGAAAGAGAAATCCCGTCCAGCAGAGAAAGAATTAAAAAAAAGGGGGAGAGAGGGGGTTTCAGGGACTGCTGGCAGGGACAAGAGTGTAAAAGAGGCAAAAGAAATTCAGGCACACATTAGTATATAGCACACAATGAAACACACAGTTTAGTAGAACAAGAAACGACACACGACCCAGAATATAGCCACCTCAGCGACAATGTCTGCACGGAGGGGAATATTATACACACAAATATGTATGGGCATCAAAAAAAAATTGCTTTCTCTTTGTCACACGAAAACGACAAGGCAACTACGACACTCACGGTTCGTCCTCTTAAATCATTTTGCGCAAAGAAAAACCAGATGTCCACATCACACACATGTATGTATAATAGACTGCGCACCATCTATAACTCCGGGTGTTTTGATTACACATACTCAGCGTGATAGGGCATCTGTGACACTCACGGGTTTACCCTCACTATCACACTGTTTCCAGAGAAGGCAACTGTGCCAGTCCCTCCTGATACAGACAATCGCCAAAATAGACACATTCAAGGCAGTATAGAACACAAAACACATATATTAATATTTCAGCGGTTGCTATAAACAGGGAACATAGAAAACTCATACACATGTATCTATCAAAGCAACAGTTGAAACCACCTAAGTTTCTTTTTAAAAAAAACAGTGTCCTAAGTTTCTTTTTATGCTCCTTGTTGTGTTTTTTTGTAACAGCTAACATGTGGTCAATAAGACTCAGGAAGGGTTTTAACTATGCTGTGCGGGGAGGGGGCCATCAGCACAGCATTAAAAAAAAAAAAAACTTTACACGGAACAGACAAATGTTAGGCTGAGAGAAATCTGATACTCCAAGGGGGGGGGGAGGGTGGGAGGGAAACCCCCGAGCCTGAAGGGAGGGGGGGAATATCTTTACAGCAGTGAAAGGGTTATTGAACACAGAGCAGGAAGAGGGGGGAGGAAATGTGAAGGGGGAAGATTACCTCGAGTTAGCAGCAGACAAGAGAAACAAGAGAACACACACAGACTATTCCTAAAAAGAAAAAAAAAAAAAGCTGTACAGAGCAGAGAAGTATATGAATTTTCAACTTTAAAGACCTGAAACTGATGACAGAAACAAACATACACACAGAATATACAGAATACGACTGTTTCAGCCCTCTGTCTATAGAACGCCTATTACCCCTAACCCCAAATATAACTTAAAAAAAATATATACATAAATGTATTTTGTCTATATACACATATGTATAATATAGCCAAATACCCTTACCCCTAGTTCCCCTAAATCCTGGCCCCGTGCCAGGCCAAATCTTGACTATTCCGAGCCAAGCCAAATCCTAGCGCTACTCGCTAGGCCAAAGCAACCCCCCAAAAACCCCTTACTTAAAAAGCCCACCACAGCCAACTCCCTTAGTGGCCGTTACCCCTTATTGAACCCATTAATTAAACCCCGCCTTAAACTCACTTAGTCAAGGACCTTGAATCTGCCTTAGTCAAGGAAAAAAAAAATCCCAGCCTGAACCCCTTAATAAACGCATTAATTAAACCCTGCCCTGAACTGCCTTAGTCAAGGACCTTTGAACTCTCTTAGTCAAAGAACCCCCCAAAAATCCCAGAACCCCTGAACACCAACCCGCCGACAGACATACCCCAGAAGCAGTCACATTTAAACAGACAGAAAACATAAAACTTCAAACAGAAAACACAGACATCAAACCGGTAGAAAGATGTGATGGGTTAAAAATCTTTGCTCAAGCATTTTTCCATCTTTGAATGGATGAGGCATAGCACAAAGTGCGACGGGAATGGAGGGAGCCTGCACGGAAGTGGACGATGGCAAAAAGCGCATCCATGGAGGTGATCAGCCTCAATCCACACAGACGCACCCCATGGCATCTCGGCGTGCCGTATCTTTCCATTAGAGCAAATCAAACGTTGGAGCGCCAATTGAAAGAGAATTACTAAAGACTCATTAATTATTTAATACATTTCCTGACAATCTCAGGGCTATGCCATTTCTACCGGTCTGATTCCAAATTAAATGAGAGTGTGCGAACTCAGACAAAAAGATTCACATGCTCACCTTTCCAGCATCAAACCAACAGAGAGTGCCTGGGGCCCTCCCATTCCTTTTATTTGCAAAATGACATCACAAGTTCACAGGAAAAACATTTCATTGGTCAACCCATACATTTCACACCCATTCAGTCTCTTATGTCACGCCCCCTGTATTCGATATGAAATTCTCATTGGCCAGTTCATATAAAAGGGTGGTTTCTTCTCACAAGTCCATTCCAGAGAAAGCTGCACACACTCTTCTTGTCATGTGACATAAAGTCCCCTCAGTAAAGCAGACAAGTTTTCTTCACAAGCGTTCAGGAGATCTGAGTGAAAAGGAGGGGGAGGGAAGGTTGAAGTCCATATCTGCCTTCTCTCCACGAAAAGGCTTGGGATGTGAAGCTGAAGGGAAGTGCCATAGGGGGGATGGGCCGGACACATTTGTAACATGAGGGTAAAATGGAGAGGAAATGGCTTCTGAACAAACAGCTCTCCTTTGTATTTTCAATGCTGAGTTCATTACTTTAAAACAATATCTGATATCTGACAAATCTTATGAAGGAACATATACACTTCATTTCAGTGTTTCTAATCATAACATAAGATTAACTTATCAAATAGAGACATTTAAAATAATTCTATCACAGTATCCCATCTAAAAGTCAGATGAGAAGCCGCTCTTTTCCTTTATCTTTCATGCTCTATCTCTCATGCCGCGTACACACGATCACTTTTTGTGATGTAAAAAATGTTGTTTTATCTCATGAAACAAAACAACGTTTTTCAAACTTCATTTTAAAAAACGATGTTGCATACACACCATCGTTTTCTGAAAATGCTCTTGCAAAGCGCGGTTACGTAAGACACTTTCGACGGCACTCTGTTCCATTGAAGCTCCCGTCTCATAACTTGCTTCTGGGCATGCGCGGGTTTACAAACGTCGTTTTAAACGTCGTTTTGCCCACACACGATCATTTTTTGTGAAACAAAAGACGACATTCTGAAAAACGACACAAAAAATTCAAGCATGTTGGAATTTTTTTTTTGTCGTTTTTTTTAAGACAAAAAACAACGTTTTGCCCACACACGATCAATTTAAATGACGTTTTAAAAAACGTCGTTTTTTTCATCACAAAAAATGATCGTGTGTACGTGGCATCACTCTTTACTTTATTCTATTTTGTTTCATTTATTTATTTTTCAGTCTTTGAAACCAATCCTTCCCTGTATTACACTAGTTAGGAATACTAGGGGTAATCCGGTATTTGTCCAACAGATGGCGATGGTAACCAGCATGTTCATGTGGCCGCCGCAGAGGACAATGCATAAAATAGGAAAACCCTCTCCTTTTTCCCTCCCCCTCCCCTCAAAATTTGGAACATAGTTAATGGATATAGTTGAAATATATGTTGTGTGTGTCTGGTGTCTTGTGTAATAGGTATCAGGGATTGGTGCGGGAAGGACTAAGGTCAGTCAGCACATAGGGAGCACTAACAGTCTATTTACCAGAACTACGATTGATTGTTTTCTTTCCACTAACGAGTGACAGACGTGCGCCGATAGCATATGAAGGAGCAGCGCAGGTCCCTCCCTCACCGTCCAGACGAAGCTACGTACCAACGTTGCGAAACGCGTTTACGTCATACGTCGCCGGACGCCACTCCAACAACTCCCCGTTGCAGCGGGAGTTTGAAGAGAAGCTTGCAAAGATCATTGCATGAGCTGACTCGAGGCTCACATCCCTCTAATGCAGCCAGACCTGGTAGCCTGTTGAATATAACAGAGGCGGATCTCACGATCAAACACACGGCGTGGCTATTCTCCATATATGCTGCCCAACACAGTCGTATCAGTAATACAATAGACGCTGTCAGCTGCACACCTGCAATTCTTGTGTCGGAAGTCAATTCCAGCCGCTTACCCCAGACCTTTCCATCAAGAGCTTGGTAAGATCGTTTAATTTATTCCGCCAATAGCCCATATGTCTGCTCACACCAGGAAGTCCATGGGCCATTAAAGAGCTGTTTTTCTATATGACAGCGTGAATCTCATACATACCAACCCTGGTAATCTGTGGAGCCTAATATACAGTAGTCAACGGCTATAAACACTGTATTCACAGGGAAATATAAGAGAACTTTGTTGCTCTTTCCATGCCGTTCAGGCTACATAAGACTGTCACCTCAGTGGATTTATCGATAACTACAAAGACCTCTGTATATTAACTTTAAGAGCCTAATTTTGTGTCTACCTCATTTCATGCATATATCCACATGCTACATAGCATACTAGTTTTGCTACTTCTATCTTCTCCCGCAGGGGTACTCCTGCTGTTAATCCCCCACCATATAATAACAAAAAACTTTTCTTTTTCACCATACACGGTAATTACCGATAGGAATTTTCAGCAAAAGTGACTCACTAGGCGTCCGGATCGCCTCAGTTACATGTTTTTCATGTTTGTTATATGTCTGTGTTTTTTATGTGTTGTCCTGTTGCACGTTATATGAACTGGGTTCATTAGTGCAGTACTGGCCGGCCGCTGCAAGTAGGCTCTTATTTGAGCGTTTTTTAGCATACATTGTGAAACATTTACTTTCTATATCCTGATCATTTGTATATTTGTATTATCTTTTGATTAAAACCTTGTGTCTATATTATTGTCCATCACTGCCTTAGTAGCTCCTTGGTTGTCCTCAGGGATACTCTTTCTTGGTCTCCCTGTGGGATAACATCTCTTTTTCGTATGCATAGTTTTGGCTATGGTGGTGACCCCTGGATCGGGGGAGTGACTGTTTATAGACTCTCGGGATATTTATATTGGAGCTGTTAGAGGGGGCATGTTCATTTTTTGTTATGTTTATAAGCAGCCACTCAGGACACAAGGTATAGTGATGGGTAAGCCGAGGTCAGGACAACAGGCAGATGAGGGTAATCAAGGGACAGGCCAAAGGTCAGAGCAACAGGCAAACAGGAGTAGTCAGAGACAAGCCAAAATCGCTAGACAGAAAGGTTAACGTAGCACATGGCAAACAGGAACACAAGCTAGCAAACAAAGTTTAACAGCAAAGCAGACCTGCAGTGCACTAGTTAATATAGAGTTCCTGTGATGGCCTGAGGTGGAGCCATACAGGGATGAGAGGTGATAAAAGGCCTCTAATGGACACATGGAGGAGAAGGTAAGCTGCCAGACATTATTGCATGTTCATGACAACAGCCTTCCCCACAATAGATGGCAGATCTACAGCGTTTGCTGCTGTAATGGCAGCCAACATTTTTGGTGAGTGTCCATTTTACAGGGGTGCGGCGGATGATTCTGGAGCACTGTACTGGACCACCTATTCATTTTTCAGATCGCCACCAAATTTTTGTGCACATCTTTGCACTTAACTATTGTGTTTTTCACCTATAAGTTTGTATTGCTGATTCCATCATGGGATCCTATCTATTTATCTAATTGCTGTTCATTTACTTTTGGCGCTACACACTTTTTCATAATATACGTTTTTTCTGAACTTCCAAAACCTGCCAGTTTTGAATTCCTTTGTGCAGAATCTGTTTACAGTATTGATACCGCTGCCTTCTGCCCCCAGCTGTCTCAGTGAAAGTATATATATATATAGCCAAACTACAATAGCAAATGTAACATTTAGATTTTTCCATCACTTTTTGCCTTGGTGACAATGTTTGCTGGGACAAAAAGTGATGGTTAAGCTACCCACTCTATAAAACATAATAAAATGGCTATACATCTGATTGTGTCTAAGTTTCAGTGGCTAAGGCAGCCAGTTGGTTAAGAGCTATTCTCTATTATCAAGAACCTGGTTGACTTTGCCTACTGGTATACAGCAGTCTGTTGCTGACTGGTGTTTTTATGGCCAGAAATTTTACAGCAGTTCTTATTTCTTATAAATTGTGGGAAGCAGATCACCTGCTCCAGTCTCTTGGTTAATAAACTTGTAAATCTCAAAAATCTTAAATGCATAAAATACATATAGAGAACATGAATGTAATAAGTGGCTTATGTTCTCATTTCTTTAAAGTACAGCAAGAAGATGACAGTAAGTGGTATCCCACCATAAGATAGACATGGTGTGGCAGAATATCTTAACGGCCATTCTGTTACTATAGAAAGGGGATAATGGCTAAGCATGACATTTTCATTTTTTAATATGTTTAATTATGTTTATATTTCAAACGTTACTAATTTCCACAAATACCTTTACTTTGCATCCAATACAACATATACAATCAAGCAATTAGCAGTTTTGGCACAGTTTGACTTTTTACCTAATAAATCATTAATCCAAGTCACTTCTCATAGAAAAAAAAGGATATGCTGTACACATTTCAATGACAACAAAGTGCAGAGTAAGATGACCTTTTAGTTTAATAACCTCAGAGACTTTTTAATCTTTATCTTTGCGAATAAATATGCTACATGCCCTTGTGTCCAAGATCAGAGGAAATAAAACCATATTTCTTCAAAATATAAAAATACACATATTAGCATATGAAAGTGTGAAGCAACAACTTTATTTTGTTATACATTTTTAAATGTAATTAAAACTAAAGTTAACCACTTAACAGGCATTTTCTGTCACTTTTTGTTTACATGTGAAAATCTTTTTTTTTTTAAGAAACCCCAAACATTATATTTTTTAAAGATGAAGTAAACTATCATGCATAATTTGTAACTACAGGTAAGCCTATAATAAGGCTTACCTATAGGTACTGTAAATATCTCCTAAATGTGCGCCAATTAGGAGATATTTACTGTACACTGCGCTGATGATGTCATGCGCTCTGAAGGAATGTGCCATGACCTGCAGCTCCCACGTGCATGCACGGGAGTGACATCACGCCGATCCAGCCAATCTCATAGCCAGAGTCCACAGACCCGGAAGGAAGACAGGGGCGAAAATGGAGGGGGCCTTCAGCAGGCACAAGGGCTAGTATGTGATGCATACTAGCACATTATGCCTTTACTTTGCAGGTAAGAAAAAAAGTGTTTACTTCCTCCTTAACCACTTAAGACCTGGATCTTTAGGTAGCTAAAGGACCCGGACAGTTTTTGCGATTTGGCACTGCGTCGCTTTAACTGACAACTGCGCGGTCGTGCGATGTGGCTGCCAAACAAAATAGAGCGACAATTTTGAAAATTTTGCTATAATAAATACCCCCCAAAAATATATAAAAAAAAATGTTTTCCTCAGTTTAGGCCAATACGTATTCTACCTATTTTTGGTAAAAAAAAAAAAATATATCGCAATAAGCGTTTATCGGTTGGTTTGCGCAAAAAGTTTTTATTAATTTTGTTTTTTTTACTACTAATGGCGGCGATCAGCATTTTTTTTTTGTGACTGCGACATTATGGCGGACACTTTGGACAATTTTGACACATTTTTGGGACCATTGTAATTTTCACAGCAAAAAAAATGCTGAAGGGGTTATGTGTGACCTAATTTGTGTTACTTACTGTAGGGGGGTGTGGCTGTAGGTGTGACGTCATCGATTGTGATTCCCTATGTAAGGGAACACACAATGCAGGCGCCACAGTGAAGAACGGGGAAGCTGTGTTTACACACGGCTCTCCCCGTTCTTCAGCTCCGGGAACCGATCGCGGGACTCCAGCGGCAATCGGGTCCGCGGGTCACGTGGTCCCAGGGCTTTGGACCGGGTTGTGTGCACACGCCTCGGAACCCCACGGCTGGGCTTAAAGGGCCACGTATAGGTACGTGGATATGCCCAGCCGTGCCATTCTGCCGACGTATATTGACGTGAAGGGGTCCTTAAGTGGTTAAAGCAGAGGCCAATAAGAATAAATTGCATGCATCATACATACTAAGGGGAGTAAAACTGGGGTATCAATGGAGAAGGATTGGGGTGTTCAGGTAGATCATAGGCTTAATAGCATGCAATGCTAAGCTGCAGTTTCCAAGGAGAGCAAAATCCTTTCTTGTATTGAGAGATATGGATAGCAGAAAGAAAGAGAGAGAGATAATTTTACCCCTGTACAATTCTTTAGTAAGACCTCATCTAGAATATGCAGTTTTGGTCACCAGTTCCCAAAAAGGATATCAGGGAACTGGACTATGTGCAAAGCGAGGCAACCAAACTGATGAGAGGCATGGAGGAGCTCAACTATGAGGAAAGATTCGAGGAACTGAATTTATTATCTTTTGAGAGGAGGAGATCAAGGAGGGATAGGATCATCATGTATAGATAAATAAGAGGACAATATAATGAACTTGATGTTGATTTTTTTTTACAAGTCTTTACGTCTAGAGGAAAAGAGATTTAATCTCCAAATATGGAAAGGTTTCTTCACAGTAAGAGCTGTGAAAATGTTGAATAGACTCCATCAAGAGTTGGTTATGGCCAGCTTATTTGTTTGCTTTAAAAAGGGCCTGGACGATCGCTCTACCGGTTTCGTCGTACTGACGTCATCTGGAGCACGCCCAGATGACGTCAATACGACAAAACTGGTAGAGCGATTGTTTCCTCTGAGTTACAGCATTCGTTTTTAAGGCTTTTTTATCAAATGCTAAATGTGAGTACCCATTTTATAAGAATAAAGTATTGAAATCTTTTAGGCTGGGTTCACACTAGTGCGGTGCGTTTTTGAGCTCCGTTGTCGTTGCAAATTTCTCCATAAGGTGTTCTGCGGATCACCTGCGTTTTAGCTGCGGATCAGGTGCGAATTAGAAGAAATTCACTTCAGAGCTGCGTTTTTGGTGAGGGCCAATCATTGATATCTGTGTGATGATGTAGCTAATAAAAGGGAGTGACCTTTCTTGCCCTCTTCCTTTTTCTCCTGCATTCAGTATTGTGTGGATTCGGATTAGTGAAGAAATGTGTGCTGCCCTGCCCATGTTCATGCCTACAGTTGTTTCTGCGACAGCAACAATCTTGCTTGAAGATGAGAGGAGGAGGAGAAGGAGGAGGAGGAGAAGAAGATACTGGGTTCATCCCATCATTGCAAATAGGGATGAAAGAGGGCAGTTCATGCTATTGTATGAAGATCTCTGTGGGCATGCAGACAAGTTTTTTAATTATACACGCATGTCAATAACCAGGTTAAAATTATTTTTACTTGCTAAACCTTTTATTTCTCCTTTGTTGCATAGTAGAATATATATATTTTTTTTTTCTTATAGTTATGACGAATTATTACGACTAACATACCCTAGGTTGGAGCGACAGAACACATGCTACAGAGCAAGCATCCAGCCTGCCCAACGATTACTAATCACATTAACCACTTTCCTCCCGGACCATTTGTCAGCCTAAAGACCAGAGGTGTTTTTACAATTTGGAACTGCGCTATTTTAACTGGTAATTGCGCGGTCATGCAATGTTATACCGAAACGAAACTTGCGTCCTTTTTTTCTCACAAATAGAGATTTCTTTTGATGGTATTTGATTGCCTCTGCGATTTTTATTTTTTGCGATATAAACGGAAAAAGACCGTAAATTTTGAAAAAAAATGATTTTTCTTATAACAAAAAGTAAAAAATATCGAATAAACTAAATTTTAGTCAAACACTTAGGCCAAAATGTATTCAGCCATATGTCTTTAGTAAAAAAAATTGCAATAAGCGTATATTTATTGGTTTTCGCAAAAGTTATAGCGTCTACAAACTAGGGTACATTTTCTGGAATTTACACTGCTTTTATTTTATGACTGCCTATCTAATTTCTTGAGGTGCCAAAATGGCAGAGCAGTACAAAACCCCCCCAAATGACACCATTTTGGAAAGAAGACACCCCAAGGAAATTACTGAGGGGCATGTTGAGCCCACTGAATATTTTTTATTTTTTTTACCAAGTGATTGAATAATGACAAAAAAAAAAAAAATTACAAAAAGTTGTCACTAAATGATAAATTGCTCACACATGCCATGGTTATATGTGGAATTGCACCCAAAAATACATTCTGCTGCTTCTCCTGAGTACGGTGATACCACATGTGTGGGACTTTTTGGGGAGCCTAGCTGCGTGCAGGGCCCCTAAACCAAGCACGGGCTTCAGGATTTCTAAGGTCACAAATTTTTTATTTCACTTCTCACTACCTATGACAGTTTTGAAGGCCATAAAATGCCCAAATAGCACAACCCCCCCCCCCCAAATGACCCAATTTTGGAAAGTAGACACCCCAGGCTATTTGCTGAGAGGCCTTTTGAGTCCATGGAATATTCTATATTTTGCCACAAGTTGCACAAAGTTGTCACTAAATTATATATTGCTCACACATGCCATGGGCATATGTGGAATTGCACCCCAAAATACATTCTGCTGCTTCTCCTGAGTATGGGGATACCACATGTGTGGGACTTTTTGGGAGCCTAGCCACGTACGGGACCCCAAAACCAAGAACCGCCTTCAGGATTTCTAAGGGCATACATTTTTGATTTCACTCCTCACTACCTATCACTACCTATCGGTTTTGAAGGCCATAAAATGCCAAGGTGACACAAAACCCCCCCAAATGACCCCATTTTGGAAAGTAGACACCCCAAGCTATTTTCTGAGAGGTATGTTGAGTACATGGAATATTTTATATTTTGCCACCAGTTGCTGGAATATGACAAACTTTTCTTTTTTTTTTTTGCACAAAGTTGCCACTAAATGATATATTGCTCACACATGCCATGGGCATATGTGGAATTACACCCCAAAATACATTCTACTGCTTCTCCTGATTACGGGGATACAACATGTGTGGGACTTGTTGGGAGCCTAGCCGCTTACGGGACCCCGAAAACCAAGCACCGCTTTCAGGATTTCTAAGGGCGCAAATCTTTGATTTTACCCCTCACTGCCTATCACAGTTTCGGAGGCCATGGAAATTCCAGATGGCACTAAACCCCCCCAAATGACCCCATTTTGGAAAGTAGACACCCCAAGCTATTTGATGAGAGGCATGGCGAGTATTTTACAGCGCTCATTTATTTTTGAAAATGAAGAAAGATATTATTATTCTTTTTTTTTTTCTTTTTTTTTTTTAATCTTTGTGACAAAAAGCAAGAACTGCAAAATACTCACCATACCTCTCAGCAAATAGGTTGGGGTGTCTACTTTCCAAAATGGGGTCATTTGGGGGGGGGGTTTGTGCCATCTGGGCATTCCATGGCCTCCGAAACTGTGATAGGCAGTGAGGAGTGAAATCAAAACTTACACCCTTAGAAAGCCTGAAGGTGGTGATTGGTTTTTGGGGTCCCGTACGCGGCTAGGCTCCCAAAAAGTCTCACACATGTGGTATCCCCATACTCGGGAGAAGCAGCAGAATGTATTTTGGGGTGTAATTACACATATAACCATGGCATGTTTGAGCAATATATCATTTAGTGGCAACTTTGTGCAAAAAAAAAAAGTTTGTCATATTCCAGCAACTGGTGGCAAAATATAAAATATTCCATGTACTCAACATACCTCTCAGAAAATAGCTTTGGATGTCTACTTTTCAAAATGGGGTCATTTGGGGGGGTTTTGAACTGTCCTGGCATTTATGCACAACATTTAGAAGCTTATGTCGCACATCAACCACTCTTCTAACCACTTGAAGACAAAGCCCTTTCTGACACTGTTTGTTTACATAAAAACATTTTTTTTTTTTGCAAGAAAGTTAAGTTGAACCCCCAAACATTATATATTTTTTTAAAGCAAAGGCCCTACAGATTAAAATGGTGGGTGTTGCATTTTTTTTTCCACGCAGTATTTTGCGCAGCGATTTTTTTAACACATTTTTTGGGGAAAAAATACACTTTTTTTTATTTTAAAGCACTAAAACACACTATATTGCCCAAATATTTCATGAAATAAAAAAGATGATCTTAGGCCGAGTACACAGATACCAAACACGACATACTTTAAAATTTCCCACAAATGCGCAGTGGCGACAAACAACATACATTTTTAAAAGCCTTTAAAAGCCTCTACAGGTTACCACATTGGATTTACAGAGGAGGTCTACTGCTAAAATTATTACCCTCGATCTGGCCTTCGTGGTGATACCTCACATGCATGGTACAATTGCTGTTTACATATGACGGCAGACCGATGCTTGCGTTCGCCTTTGCATGAGAGCAGGGGGGGACAGGGGTGCCTTTTTTTTTTTTTTTTATTATTATTATTTATTTTGCTTTTTTAATTTTATTTTAGACTGTTCCTTCCTTTTTTTATTTTTTTTATACTTTTTATTGTTATCTTAGGGCATGTAAATATCCCCTATAATAGCACTAGTTAGTGACAGGTACTCTTTTTTGAAAAAATTGGGGTCTATCAGACCCTAGGTCTCTCCTCTGCCCTCATAGCATCTGACCACACCAAGATCGGTGTGATAAAATGTTTTCCCACTTTCCCAATGGCGCAGTTTATATCCGGGGGGGCATACACTCCCACTGCTTTTAAAAGCAGTCTAGAGGCTAATTAGCCGCTAGGATTGCTTTTACATGAAAGCCGACCGCTGGCTGAAGAGAATGATACCAAGATGATACCTAAACCCGCAGGCATCATTCTGGTATAACCATTCAAAGTCCAGCAACATACCATACGTTGATGGTTCTTGTTGGACATGTATTGTAATCTTTTTTTTTTCATTCAGCCTGTTGGCTGAACGAAAAAAATTGATTGATCGGTGGGTATGCCCACCATTAGAATACCTCCCTTCATCCACCCACTTCTAATGATGGGCATACATGCACCAGTTATATATGCCGAAGCATGGGGGCATCCTCCCTCAAAAAAGTTATGCCGCTCACAGACGTATGTATGCTGCATAAAATGTTATGGCGCATACACACGGTCAGAATTTTCCACGGACAAGCTTCCGACGGAATTTCGACCGTATGTACGTGCATTAGGAGCAAAATCGCTCCTCCGCCCCTAATGCCCCCATGCTTCGGCATATATGCTCTTTTTTTAACTGTGGTGGTGAAATAACCTCCTACAGTGTTGGAGTCACGGCTTTAAATATCGTGGGAGCAAACGCTGTTGCTGTCACGCTAAATAAATCGGCGATGCAACTGGATGGCGTACCTGCTAAGCAAATGATGGTTAACATTAAAACAAAGTAACATTACATTCTAACAGTAAGATCTTACCATACCATACCTGCAAATCAAATACCAAAAAATAAAAAAACAGTAACAAATAAATTAACGCAACCTGTGTCTAAAAAATATATATGCCGAAGCATGGGGGCATCCTCCCTCAAAAAAAGTTATGCCGCGTACACACGGTTGAACTTTTCCCACGGGAAAGCTTCTGACGGAATTTCGATCGTATGTATGCGGCTTCGGCATATATGCTCTTTTTTTAGCTGTGGTGGTGAAATCACCTCCCACAGTGTTCGAGTCGTGGCTTTATATATCGTGGGAGCAAACGCTGTTGCTGTCACGCTAAATAAATCCGCGATGCAACTAAATGGCGTACCTGCTAAGTAAATGATGGTTAACAATAAAAAAAACATTACAGTATAACATACCATACCTGCAAAGCAAATACTATTAAAAAAAATAGAGAGAATAGATATAGAACAATAGTGAGTAGACAGTAGAGAGTGAACATAAGAGAACAACAAAGAGAGGAGAAAAATACAACCACAACTATTTTTGGATTTTTTATTTTATATTTTTTTTGTGTTTTTGTGTGAGTTTAATTTTTTCCACTTTTTTTCACTTTTATCAACTGTAAACTGAACGTTGCAGATTATGGTCTCTCAAAATGTGATGGCCATCACATCTTCCGAAACCCTGTGTTATTGTGCCTAGGACTGTGTGGTGCTGTACCCTACGCTAAAACTCAACTAGTGTGTGGTAGCGTTTGAAACATACACCAATGCAAAGACCAGGTTGGTCAGGACAGTCGGGACAATAAAAGCGGGTGTCACGCCTAAATCCGAGTTTGCTGCAGACACGACATCTTCTTTGGCGGGTTCTTTGGGTAGGGGTACCAGGGATGATAAAAGGAAAATGCCTCTCATACAGCCGGCTCACTGCATTTGCGTTGGGAAGGTGGGGCAAAGCACCGTCTGAAAACAGAAGGGCTTTGGCGATCTCTTCCTGGAATTTTAGGAAGGATCCAGTCTGTCCTGAAGCTCTGTATAGCACATGAGCATTCAGCAAAGCCAATTGAAACAAATAAACCAACACTTTTTTGTACCAGCGTTTGGCCTTACGGGTAATTAGGTACGGCGCTAACAACTGGTCATTGAGGTCCACCCCTCCCATGTTAAGGTTGTACTCGTGGATAAAGAGGGGTTTCTCCACAACACCAGTCGCCGTAGGAATTTGGACTGCCGTGTCTGAGTGAAGCGAGGACAGAACGAAAACATTCCGTGAATCCCTCCACTTCACTGCTAACAAATTGTTACACTGTAAGCAGGCTCTCTCCCCCCGACTAAGACGGGATTCTACAAGCCGTTGGGGGATGCCCCGGCGATTAGGTCGCACGGTGCCACATGCGCCAATTCCGTAATAAAAAAGATGACTAAAAAGTGGCACGCTCGTGTAATAATTTCCGAATAAGGGTGACACCAATTCCCAGACTATCTTACCAGCGCTCCCTATGTAATCAGGGCAATTTTCCGGCTCTACGTATATGTATAGCCTGTTGCCCTGTCACAGAGCTTATACAACTTGACCCCGTATCTGGCACGCTTGCTGGGAAGGTATTGTTTGAATGACAAGCGACCAGAAAACGTAATCAGGGACTCATCAACGCAGACAACTTGCTGTTGACGTTGACGTAAAATCAACTGTTTCCACCTGAATTCCGGGTTGGCCAGTGAATGGGGGAAGTACGGGTGCTGCAGAAGTGGTAGGGACCCAATCAGGATTGGCTAATGCAGCAGGAAGGGCACTATGGGCACGACGGGCCTGTCTTTGTCTTCTTCTTCTTCTTGGTGGCAGCGGGACACTACTTGTGCTTGCCACCTCGCCAGCTTGAACTGCACTTATGGGACTCGCCACGTCACCAAGTGTTACTGCAGTGCTGGATGTATGTCCAGGATGTACTAGGCCGCTGGTGCTTGCCAGATCACCAGAAGGAATAGCGGCGCTAGTACTACTCTGCCCCATACGAGAGCCCTGCGGTTCTTGCACCTCAGCGACAGCAGAAGATCGGGATCTGGTACGCCTGACCCTAGCAGGGACCACTCCGTCGTCAGAGCTATCTGTCAGGGAGCCACTGTCGTCTACAGGTTCATATGAGCTAGAATTTGACAGATGCGTGACCTCCTCATCAATTATTTTAGTCACTAATGACACTTGTACAGCAATCAAAAAAAAATATGATTGCTGTACTGGGTGACACAGTGACAGGCAGTGAAGGGGTTAATTTGGGGGGCGATCGGGGGGTTAACAGGGGTGAATTGTGACCTGGTGTCAGTGTAGTGTTGTGCAACTCACGGTTAGATGCTCTCTCTCTCTCGGTCAGGAACGGAAAGACCGACACGAGGGAGAGAGCAGCATTTCCCCTAGCAATGTTTACAAAACATTGGCAGGGGAGAACAACCATTGGCTGAGGGTGATCACCAGGTCCAGGCCAGATTTTATTGGCCTGGACCTGGTGAGTGATTGGTTCTGTATCGAATCCGATCGTCGGGAACGGCGGGTAGGCGCGCGCGCTCCCTAGCCGTTCACGCGCCCGACGTAGAGCTACGGGCTCTCGCCTAGGAGAGCCGACCTGCCGCCGTATTACTGCGGCGGCTGGTCGGAAAGAGGTTAAGGTACTTTTTGCCACCTATGTGCATTTTTTTGGTCTTGGTGAGCATGTTATATTTTGTGTCTTGAAATATCCAACATCTGTAATTAGAAATGATGAACCAGACAGAAGATGGGAAAAAATCTCTTTATGTATTTTTTTGTTATGAAAAACATAGCAGAAGTAGCCAACATATCTTTTTATATAATAATATAAAATATATAAACTTTACATTCAAGTATATCTCAGTAAATAACATTTATCCCAAAAATCCACACATGCTCATTAACTGTGGTCATAATTTACACATTATAGATTCTGATATATTTTCGGAACAAATGGTGCCTCAGTAGAGTATTGAGTTGATGAAGTCTTTTCACCAGTGGCAGTGCTGGAAACATGGCTAGACTCGCCATGTTGTTGTGGCACATGTTGTTATGGCACATGTTAATGTGGCACATGTTGTTGTGGCACATGTTGATGTGGCAAATACATCCCCTGAATTTAAAGTGTGTTCCCTAATTGAAGGGATTGGGGGTGGGATGGGATAGGGAACTCCTCTGTGTGTGAAATCATATATCGAAGTAGCCTCTTCAAAACTGGAAGGATAGGGTGGAGGAACATAGGGGTAACGTTGGTGTCCTGACTCTGAGTATTGGCGTGACCTTGGTAAATGTATGTGACTTGGTGCATGTGGCACATATGGCCTTTCAGATATTGTGTCCTCACTGGGCACTGTAAATGACTGGAGAACTTGTTCTACATGGCTTCGCATTTCTAAATATCGCTCAGGTCGAACTTTTTTAATCAAAGGTACAAAATTGAGCGCCAGTATTGTAGCCGGACATAAGAAAGCATCCACCTTATCAGACATTTTTAGTAACATCTCTAGTAGACGCTCACTTATCTGCGATACTGCCTTTTGCTTACGTGCAACTTTTGCAGGGCGATCAATAGTTACATGAGCAGAGGAGGGCCCAGGGATTGGCTCAGCCAATACAGATTCCTCTTCAGGATTTTCTAGCCATAGATTTGACCCTATTTGCATTTCTGGGACAGGCTCATTGGGTTCGTTCAAATCAGGTGCCTCTGTTTGTGCCTCAGAATGACTCTCTGGTTGATCCTCCAACACATCCTGTTCATTCCAACTTGCTTCTGTCCTGTTTATGTAAGAAAAAAAGACATTAATAATGATAAATCTGTAGGCACGATACATTGATGATGTAGATGTTACCTTCCTCTCTCATCTCTATGATTGGTTTCAGAAATTGTAGGTCATCCGCATACATGTAGGGTACTCTAGCTGTTGCCCCCGAGCCACTCCTCACTTCTCTGAGGTGACGATTATATTTTTTGAAGGCATCCCTCATGCTTCGCCACCTTTTCTTTATGTATTCCACTGAAAAACAGAGAAGAGACTAATAATTACTATTTTTGTAAATTTTTGAAGGTACCTAGCTACAGGCAATTCATTTGGAAGTCTTCACTATGAGTTCAAGGTTGGAAAATCAACAATATCTGCGATTGTTCATGAAACATGCATTGTTTTATGGGAAGAACTAAACCCTTTGGTCTTCAAAAAGACAACAAAAGAAGAATGGATGAAGGTATCTCTGGAATTCTGGGAGCAATGCAAGTTTCCTAACTGTCTGGGAGCCATTGATGGGAAGCACATTCGCATCCTGAGGCCTTTTGCTAGTGGAAGTCAGTTTTTTTATTATAAATTTTTTTTTTCCATTGTATTAATGGCAGTGGCAGATGCAAATTATAAATTCATTTACATTGATGTAGGTTCTTATGGCAGCAGTTCCGATTCCGGTGTATTTGCCCATTCAACATTTGGGAGAATGCTCAGGGAGAATAGGCTGGATTTACCAAATAATTCTTCCTTGCCTGGAACAAATGAGCCAGCCCTCCCATATGTTTTTGTAGGGGACGAAGCATTTGCCCTTGGCAAAAATCAAAAACCTTTTTCGAGTAGAGCGCTGACAAATGAAAAAAGAATATTTAATTATCGCCTCACTAGGGCATGCAGAGTAGTAGAGTGTGCATTTGGGATTCTTTCCAATAAATGGAGAATATTGCACACTGCCATCAACCTGAGTCTGGAGCATGCTGTCTCTGCAGTTAAAACTGCCTGTGCACTACACAACTATGTGCGAGAACGTGATGGTTTTGTTTTTGAGGATTCCCTCATGCATAACATGGAGGCTGCACAGTGGAATTTGACTAGGGGCACTACCAGTGGTAACTTGGTTAGAGAGAAATTCGTAAATTACTTTATGTCACCAGCTGGAGAGTTACCTTGGCAGATGCAGTCAATTTAATGTACACATTTATTTTTTGGTGTAATTTTTAACAAAATATGGCCCTTTAAATATTAGAAAATAACATACTGTGTTAAACATGTCACTATGTTTTTTTTGAATGGAGATTAAAAAATGAATCAAATAAATGTGTCTGGACAATTTAGTGACTTCTAAGTTAATCTCTAATTTAAAAAACAAAAAAAAAGTATGACCTCGTCCATTGCAGAATGACAATATTATGTGTGGTCTGTCATTGTACAGAAAATGATGTCTTTCTATGCCCAGCATGGGCCACAACGTCAGACCACCAAACATAATTGCTAAAGTAAGTTTACAGATTCTTACAATAGACACGCACACAGACTCATATAAACAATGATGTGGGAATGAGTCCCTGGTATTTAGCTAAAACACCCTGCTAACTTAAAATAAAAGTGGCATGGTATGGGTTAGCACACTTAACATGCCCTCATAGAATGCATGCTAGGATAAGGGCCTGGTCTGGATTTGTGGGGGTCCACACTCGGGTTATTGGGGATTAAAAATAAGGATACATTAGGGAATGAACAGACAAACATCTCCAGGCATAACAAAATAAAAAAAAAATACCTTTGTCAGCTTTACCTTGGGATGAGCACATGCTCCACTCTGGCAAAAGACTTCTAGCAATTTCAACCCAGGTTTGTTTTTTGGAAACGTTGTCCTTATATTTGGGGTGCCGGGTGTCATAGAGTTGTGGATTCTCCCTGACAAGGCGGATTAGCTCCTCACAATCCACACACTCCTTCACCTTTTCAGTAGCTTTGCTGCTCCGTCTTTTGGACATGGCTACTCACCTCATCAGAATGAACCTGACAGAGGAGGAACTAGGAAAAGGGGGAGGTGGAGGAGGAGGAGAGAAAACTTTCGTTCAAACCGCAACACCTGTGCGAATTAGATGCGTACCCATAGAAGATAATGGGCCTGAATTCGCACCTGAGCCGCACCGCAAGGCCTCCACAACGCATACGGATTTCCGACAATGCGCAGTGCGCATGCATCGCACATATGTGAACCAGCCTCATTGAAAACAATGTATTTAAAAATGTTCTGCGTATTAGATGCAGTTTAAGCCGCAACCAATTCGCATAGGTGTGAACCCGGGCCTAAATGAAACGGTATCACGCTATTGGGCGCTTTCATTTGTCTCCTCTATGAGCGGTTGAAAAGTTTACTTATGAAAAATCCTGACAGACCTAGCAGTGTGGATACTTTATTTCGAGAGCCTATTACCCCTGCAGGGGTGATTGGATTCGGTGAGTGCGGGACCATTGGGGGAGAGCACTGAGTGATCCACTGACGGCTGCATGAAGCACATAGCACTTTATTTTGCATGAAGCAAGATTGGAAATGGTTCTAATTTAACACTTTTGCATGAAGCAAGATTGAAAATTTGACTTTTTTGGTTATTTTGGTTATTTCCATATTTTTTTGGTTATTCTCATTTTTTTGGATACAATATTATTCCTTTCGGATACACTATTGGTTTTACTATTGTTTTTACAATATTTATGTAACACTAGCACTGTATTATACTATTTATTTATTTTCCAAGGATCAGCACTACACGACACCTTCTATTTAATTGTTACCTACTATTTATTCACTCTATTTTTTATATACTCTAAAGTAGGCGCCATCACCTGCTATTTACACCCATTACTGAATTATTATCACAATCCCGCTATCCTGGATAGGCAAACGAAATATGATTAAGATTGCTAGATTGTCCAAGTTTATATCTTTTTAGAGTCTTGCCCATCTCAGTTCCATCTAATTTTTTATGGTTTATACAGTGCAGAATTATCCTTTATCTGGTGTAAAACGAAACCTTGAACCTCTAAATTCACCCTCTGTCTCCCACAATGCTGCGGAGGTTTAGGTCTCCAAAATATTTCTGCTAATCATCATGCTGTACACATTTACCAAAATACAATGCAATCAAAGAAATCCCTTTATGGGTAACAATTGAGTCTATTGACTGTGATCGTATTTCAGTGTCTAACATGTTATGGTTAAGATCAACCGATTGTACTTTGATTCGCGATCCTATGATAAAACATTCTTTATCCATCTAGGACAGATTCAAAACTTGTCTTGGCCTTCAATCTTCTCATTTACCGCTCCAAAATCCGGCTTTTTACCCTGCCTGGATCGCTTCTAATTCTTTCAAAGCATGGAATACAGCTAATTTGTCCTGTTAATATAATTTGGTATCTGCCTCCTCCATACATTTTCCTACTTTGTATGATAAATTAGGACTTCTTTAATCGGAACTGTTCCGATTGAACCTATTCCAACCTATTCCAACCTTATCTCAAATCCAACTCCCACTATGACAGATGTCACATTTTGAATGCATATGCTTTTCTGAACCTCATGCTAGAGGACTGATTTTTTTCTCTATAAGCAAATTTAATCTAGTACTAAAACTGGACCCCCCCCCCCTCATATGTCTCCAAATGGGAACTAGACCTTAATTGTCTAGCATATGGTCCGCCACTAAGTCTGCTTCGTCTAATGTTTTCCACGTGCTGTGGAAATAAACTTTAATGTGCTAAACCGTTGGTATTTGGTCCCCGCTAGAATATCAAAATATGCTTCTGTTTATCCTGGAGCTTGTTTTTGCGGCAATTCATTTCAGCCCATTGGTAAGCATGAGGTCCCTCTTCAGACCTCTCTTGCCAATCATTCCACCTGCCCACCCTTTAACAACATACATCTATTGAATTTTATCACGTACATTGCAGATACAACATTCATGCACCCGCCCCTGAAGAAGCTAGCAGGGTCTTGCGAAACTAGTAGGGCTTTATGGATGCTTGTTTTATGCCTGTACATTCTGGGTATTATTGATGTCTGCATTATTTCTACATATTTCCCTGTTTATGTACAGTGCCTTGCGAAAGTATTCGGCCCCCTTGAACTTTGCAGCCTTTTGCCAGATTTCAGGCTTCAAACATAACGATATACAGCTGTTATTTTGTGTAAAGAATCAACAACAAGTGGGACACAATCATGAGGTGGAATGAAATGTATTGGATATTTTAAACTTTTTTTAACAAATAAAAAACTGAAAAATTGGGTGTGCAAAATTATTCAGCCCCTTTACTTTCAGTGCAGCAAACTCTCTCCAGAAGTTCAGTGAGGATCTCTGAATGATCCAATGTTGACCTAAATGACTAATGATGATAAATAGAAACCACCTGTGTGTAATCAAATCTCTGTATAAATGCACCTGCACTGTGATAGTCTTAGAGGTCCGTTTAAAGCACAGAGAGCATCATGAAGAACAAGGAACACACCAGGCAGGTCCGAGATACTGTTGTGGAGAAGTTTAAAGCCGGATTTGGATACAAAAAGATTTCCGAAGCTTTAAACATCCCAAGGAGCACTGTGCAAGCGATAATATTGAAATGGAAGGAGTATCAGACCACTGCAAATCTACGAAGACCTGGCCGTCCCTCTAAACTTTCAGGTCATACAAGGAGAAGACTGATCAGAGATGCAGCCAAGAGGCCCATGATCACTCTGGTCGAACTGCATAGATCTACAGCTGAGGTGGGAGACTCTGTCCATAGGACAACAATCGGTCGTATACTGCACAAATCTGGCCTTTATGGAAGAGTGGCAAGAAGAAAGCCATTTCTTAAAGATATCCATAAAAAGTGTAGTTTAAAGTTTGCCACAAGCCACTTGGGAGACACACCAAACCTGTGGAAGAAGGTGCTCTGGTCAGATGAAACCAAAATCAAACTTTTTGGCAACAATGCAAAACGTTATGTTTGGAGTAAAAGCAACACAGCTCATCACCCTGAACACACCATCCCCACTGTGAAACATGGTGGTGGCAGCATCATGGTTTGGGCCTGCTTTTCTTCAGCAGGGACAGGGAAGATGGTTAAAATTGACAGGAAGATGGATGTAGCCAAATACAGGACCATTCTGGAAGAAAACCTGATGGAGTCTGCAAAAGACCTGAGACTGGGACAGAGATTTGTCTTCCAACAAGACAATGATCCAAAACATTAAGCAAAATTTACAATTGAATGGTTCACAAATAAACATATCCAGGTGTTAGAATGGCCAAGTCAAAGTCCAGACCTGAATCCAATCGAGAATCTGTGGAAAGAACTGAAAACTGCTGTTCACAAACGCTCTCCATCCAACCTCACTGTGCTCAAGCTGTTTTGCAAGGAGGAATGGGCAAAAATTTCAGTCTCTCGATGTGCAAAACTGATAGAGACATACCCCAAACCACTTACAGCTGTAATCGCAGCAAAAGGTGGTGCTACAAAGCATTAACTCAAGGGGGCTGAATAATTTTGCAAGCCCAATTTTTCAGTTTTTTAATTGTTAAAAAAGTTTAAAATATCCAATAAATTTCATTCTACTTCATGATTGTGTCCCACTTGTTGTTTCTTCACAAAAAATTACAGTTTTATATCTTTATGTTTGAAATCTGAAATGTGGCAAAAGGTCGCAAAGTTCAAGGGGTACTTTGCGAATACTTTTGCAAGGCACTGTATGTACATTATATTTCCTTATTGTATATGTGTTTCCACTGGCCCAGCAACTTTTAAGTTATTGTTGCCCATTGATGTATAACATTTGTAATAAATCTTTATATATTTACTTTCAACTGTGCTGTGTACATTGGCTATTATGCCAGGTAACTCACAATCGTTGTTGCCGCTCCATTACATAACACTTTGAAAATAATAAAATTGATTTTGTCTCATTGTTCGCTGTAAACATTGGCTAAACCTCTCTCACCTCGTTCAGAGTCCCAGGGCTACCTCTTGTCTTTTTGCGGCTGTTCTGAGTCTGGCACTCAACTTGCCCAAAAAAATCTGGAAGGCAGTTTTTGACTTGGCCTCCAAAATCTTTGATACACCTATACAGTCCAATCCTGCTATAGCACTATTAGACCTGAAACCTGAGGGGATCACACAGAATCAATGTTGCCTTCTTTTACAGCTTCTAATAGCCACACAACACATTATTAATTCTAGCTGAAACCATACACAGAACTAATAAAGCTCTTATTCATGCTAAAATGGAAGCAATCAAAAGATATCCAATTGGTCAATTTGAGAAACTCTGACTTCCTTGGGTTAAGCATTGTTTGCCTCCAGACTTTTATGACACATTATTGCCTTGGTAATTTTATTTTGTTTGACTATAATTTCAATTACTGTATTTATCGGCGTATAACACGCACCTTCACTTTTAAGAGGAAAGTTTCAGGAAAAAAAAATTAAAATAAGTAACTTTCAAATAAAATAAGGGTCAGTCTGATTAATGCCTATCTGCAGCCCTAAAATTGCCATTGATGCAGCCTCACAAGTGCCATCAATGCAGCAGCCTCGCCATTGCCATCAATGAGGCAACCTCAACATTGCCATCAGTGCAGCCTGATTGATGGCCATCTGCAGCCTTGGAGGGGACAGGGAGGGGGCGGGACAAGCGCTGACAAATTACTTACAATGAGAATCTCCTATGATAGACAGAACAGTGGTCCAATGGCTGCCCAGGAGACAGGACTTCCTATTACAGAGGCCACCAAATAAACAGGAGATTCTCACTGTATGTGACCTGACAGTGCCCTGTCCCCTCTGAGGCAGCTAAAATTTAAGTATCGGCATATAACACGCACGCGCTATTTGCGAGTGAGTGAGTGAGAACATATATAGCGCAGCACATGCAAACTAAATCTCCTCTGGGCGCTTGGTGTCCATTTCTCTTTTGTCCTCAGAAGAGATGGGTTTTGATCTTTCTCCTAAAGGCCAAGGCCGAATGCTGGTCGGTAAAGCGTTCCATAGTCTGGGTCCTTGGACGGCAAATCTTCTTTCTCCTTTGGACTTGTATCTGGCTTTGGGTATCTGGAGTATCTGGAGTAGATTTTGGTTGGTGGATTGCAGAACGCGATTGGGGTTGTGAGCTTTTAGTTTTTTTGCATAGATATTGGGGGGCATTTCCCAGAATACACTTATGCGTCAGACAGAGTGCCTTGAAAGTAATTCTGTCTTTTACTGGCAACCAATGAAGTGATCTCAGAGAAGATGAGATTGATTCCCATGTTTTTTTCCCAGTCACCAGTCGAGCGGCCATATTTTGAACGACTTGCAGACGAGTGATTTGGTATTTGGGGAGTCCGAGATAAAGGGCATTTGCATAGTCAAGTCTGGAGTTGATAATTGTTCCCACCACGACTGCTATGTCTTCTTTTGGGATAAAGGGAGTGAGTCTGTGTAGTAGGCGCAGCCGATGATGCGATCTGCTGATTACTGACCGTATTTGTGCATCCATTGTCATGTTGGTGTCGAAAATGACCCAGAGACTTTTGACTTTGATGCTAGGGACAATGGTTTTACCCAGAATGGGCGGGGGGATCCATGTTGTTGCGGGATGATTTTTTTGGTTGGCGTGAAACAGGAGAAGTTCTGTTTTTGAGCCGTTGAGTTTAAGATAACTCTTAGTCATCCAATTTTCTATCAAAGAAAGGCATTTCTCTAGTCCGAGATAATGGCCCTTTTTATTACAAATGCGAAAATACAGTTGTGTGTCATCTGCATAAGAGTGATAGAGTAACTTCTGGTTACTGATGATTTCAAAAAGAGGGCGGAGATAGATATTGAACAGAACAGGCGACAAAGGGGATCCCTGAGTGACTCAGCATGACACCGTGCATTTTTCAGACGTGAAAGGCCCCAATTTCACTATTTGTGATCGGTTTTCCAAAAAGGATAACCAAGATAAATCACCTTCCGCAACTCTGGCTACTTCAGCTAGCCGAGTCAGTAATAATTTGTGGTCTACAGTGTCAAAAGCAGCACTTAGGTCCAACAGTACCAGAAGACAAGATTCTCCTTAGTCTGCGGCCTCGAGAGCGTCATCCCATATTTTGAGCAGTGCTGTTTCTGTCCCGTGGACGGGGCGGAAACCTGATTGAAACAGATCGAGTAATTTATGGGTATCTAAATGATGTTGCAGCTGTTGTACAACTTCTTTCTCCATTACCTTGGAGAAGACATTAAGGGCAGTTATGGGACGACGGTGGTTTGGGGTCAAGGGTGTGTTTTTTTAGAATTGGTTTGATTATGCCTTGTTTCAGCAAGGGTGGCACAAAGCCCTCCTTGAATGACTGGTTTATGAGCTGCATGATAGCTGGTGCCAAAATATCGTCATTCTTTCAGCAGTTTTAATGGAATGATATCATTGGGTGCTGTGCTATTTTGTAGAGTCCCAATCATATTTTTAGTGGCATCGATGGAAATGGGTTTTAGAGTGTAGTTAGGTAATTGCAGCGGAATTATGTGGGTATTAGGTTTGTGATTTATGGGGGGGTAGATGGAGGTTGTATTTTGCTAAATACTTTCATGGATTCTTTCAATTTTGTTAATGAAATTTTCGATAATTTGTTGCAAAATTCTTGTAAAACAGAATTAGGGGCTTCTAGACAGACTGGGTTCATGGTCTTGGTGACTAGATTGAAGAGTTTACGGGGGCGGTTTAGGGCATTGGTGATAATATTGGGAAAACATTTTTTTTTTGGCAATAAAGATTTCTTTATGGTATTTTTTAGTTATTATCTTATAAATAGAGAGGTTTTCCTCTGAAGAGCTTCTTTTCCAGGCTGCTTCAGCTCTTCTGCGCTCTTGCTTTAGCAACGAGAGCTGGTAGTTAAACCAGCTGGAGTTGTTTTCCCAGATGCACGTAGCGCGTTTTGGCGCTACTAAGTCGGCTGACTGTAGCAGAGCCTTGTTTATAGCATCAAGAGTTTCTGTGGCTGTTTGATGTAGTTGGATTGTTTTTATTTTGTTCCCTAATGTAGTTTTGAAGAGTTCTGAATGGAGCTTCTTCTGAGATCTAGTCCAGTGTGTTTTCACCGGTATTACAGTTTGTTTGAGGGGGCATTTATATTGATTGTGAATTTAATGGCATGGTGATCTGTCCATGGTTGCGGCTCATTTTCTAGAATATTGATTTCCAGATCTTGTCTGAAAATGAGATCAAGCGTGTGACCTGAAGCATGTGTGGGCCCACATACAAGTTGCTGCAGACCTAACCCTTCCACATGGTAAATGCAAGCATCGGCGACGGGGTCCTGTGAGGAGTTGGACCAGAGGTTAAAATCCCCAAGCAGCAGGAGGTGTTTGGTGTTTAGAGTATAGGTGGAGATGAACTCTGTCAATGACATGAGCAGGTGCGTTTTTGGACCCGGGGGTCTATAGCACAGGAGTATGTGAACAGTGTCCTGGGGATTTGTTTGGACTTGTAGAGTGAGGGTTTCCATGAATGGGAGTGAGTACTGAAGGTCTGGTTTAGTGATCGAGAGGTGAGTCTTGTGGATCACTGCCAGGCCTCCTTCTCTTTGCCCTACTCTGTTTTCTGTTATAATGCGATAGTTCTCTGGCACCAGTTCTCCTAGAATGGTGTTACAGTCGGCTGTAAGCCAGCTTTCTGTGATAAAGAGGCAGTCTAAATCATTTTGTAGAATGAAATCATGGATTTCTTGTCAGTGTTTTACTGCCGATCTTGTATTGACCAAAGCGCATGATATGTGCTTAGGTTGGGGTAAATGCGTGTAATTTTTGACTGTCGCTCGTCGATTGATTCTTAACAGTTGCTCATTCCTTAGAGCTTTTTTGGTGACGGCTGGTAATATTGAGGCGAATGGCTTTAGACCCCAAATGATTTCTGCATCTCAGATTAGACATAATTGCAGAAAAACGCAGGGGAAAGTAATATTGATCGGAGAGGTATTCAATGATGATGGGAAGGGCGATTTTCAAGTGGGTTCCCCACTCGGCAAATCTTCCTCCCCGTTTGATCCAGAGGAAGGCGAAAAAACCCTGGTCGGGCTACGTCAATCTGCCGGGAGAAAAAATTCCTTCCTGATCCCACAAGGGCGATCGGGGGAGCCCTGGATCAAGCACTAAGTGGTGGAGGTCCCTGGAATTGGAACTATTGGACCTAAGGATGTGGTGGTGGGAGCCAAATCCCAGCTTTTGGACTGGGAAAGGGGATATCACCCACAGTTGCTGGGTGAAGCAAGATGGCCGCCGACCGGGAATAGGACCGAGCTGGGGCTGTGCAGCTGGGTGAGGCCTGGTTGTAGGGAGGAGGGGGCTCTGGGGCACCATGGTGTGAAGGTAGAGATCCTCCAGGGGCAGGGTTTAGTGAAGTTTGAGGGGGTTTGTGAGGAGCAAGCGCGGCGCACCTGTTCAGGCCGAGGTGGGATTGAGGCAACGGGGATGCCCTAATCGCGGCTGGGAGTGTGGGGGATGAACGATCTGCCCGTTTTCCCCTTTGTTGGGCCACGGCTTATCCTGAAAAGGACGACCGGGAAATAGCCCAAGGGGAGGTGCATAGGCCTGAATGAAAAAATACCTTACCTTGATGATGTTAGGGAGGAAAGAGGAAGGCCAAATGTGGAGGAAAAGTAGCTGTCCTGGATCCTGGCTGAGGAGACCCCTGCCTGTCTGGCCCTGGGAGTGAGAGTTAGGAGTCAGTGCTGGGGGTGCAGAGTCCTGCTGGATGTCTGGCTGGATGTTGGAGGTTGGAATACTGCTGACTGGACTACCTCACCTTCATCTGGCAGTAGGTGCTTCAAACCTCACTGCAAGCAGGATAGAGGGCAAATGACAATTGACTCCTCCTGTGATCCCACGAGTGAGAGCAGTGAAAAGGTGAGTGTTATACGCCAAAAAAATACAGTATTTGGGTTTGCATCAACACTTGTAACCCCCCCCCCCCCATTCTACCCTCTTCTCTGCATCTACTCCTATTTTTGTTTCTATTAATATTGTGTGCTATTAATAAACACATTATGTCTTTTGTTTTTAAAATATACCTATTAGATTGAGCTCATTATTGCGCTTGCAAAATCAACCAATAGTCACTAGCTTACTATTTTCATTCTGATGACATTTTCTAATGCGTTCAATATAATACTTTATTTGTTTGCACTACTCGTTACAATTTTATATTGTTATGTACTCATCCAGTTCATAAATTGATATGCCTAGCTTTATTGCTATTTGAATATTATGCCAACATCCTTGTATGTACTCAATTTGTCAATCTTTGTTATATTTAAAAAATAATAAACAAATTTGATGAGAAAGGGGGATAAAGGTAGAGAAAAGTCAAAGAATAAAATAAAAAAATGTTTTTAATGAATAACCTATTATAAAATCTAAATCCACTTTACTGACTACTAATGAACACGAGTACAATAGAGCAGACCTTGCCAACTATGTCAAGTATAATAGGTTAATGTATGAAATGTTAAATGAGTTTGTTAATCTGCAAAATAAATAACATGATCTTATATTCATTCCCTAATGGCAACAAAAGCATGTTAAATCATGTTTTCCTGAGGGTCAAAAAGGTCTTTATTAGTATACTGCACAGATAAATAAAAAATACTCCATATTAAATTGGCAAAACTCTGGGAATGCAATGAAAATATAAATGCGTTTATAGACAAAACAGAATAAAGGTATAGAAACTGTACACATTTTACAAGGCTCTCTTCAAATAATAGGCACAAGCTCAAGATTATTTTTCTACATTTAAATCTGTTGAAAAGCTTTGAAGCCTTTTAACTGACATGTAACTGACACTGAAGTCAATATAAGCCGAATGTTAAATAATACTAATGGCTATTTTCATGGCAAGGGCTTGTCAGACAAATTGAATGGTGGAGGGGGAGGTTGACTGCTCTGGGGAACAAGTGCCAGAAAAAAATACAATTTGGTGGAGAGCAGTGATTCTAATAACGCTTTAAAGGCAAAATTAAAATGAAAAATTGCATCCCTGGAGTATGCCCTGAACCTGACTGTAAAGTGGTGCATCTGTATGCAGCATACACAGCCAAATAGCCATGGCCAAATTATGTGTGGCCAAATCTCTACAGAAATGGCTGCATCCAGAGTCAGTAGGAGGCTGTATTCGCATGTAACTGCTCAAATGTATGGTTATACAGTATGAACAGCAGAGGCTCTGGCCATTGATTTGTACAGAGTAAAAATCTAACAGCCACCATTGACAGATGCTACTGGTCCCCCACAGTGGTTGTAGGCACTGCTTAGAACCGCCAGCAAGAATCTACTGTGCATCCGTGTGAAAGTAGCCTTATACAAAGTTTAAAGTTTGTGTAAAGGCAACATTCAGTATTTGCCACGGTGGTCATTGTACCTGGATAAAAAATTTAGGGAAATTAAAAATTTAGGTCATCACTAAAACAAAATATAAAGAGATCTCCCAATAGGTATACCTGTTTAAGTATATAACAATAGGGAGAGTAGATGCATACTCTACGAGATAAAAACTGGTTGGTTCACGACAGGCTAAAGAGGGTGGGACAGGGCTGAGGAGGCCGAGTGCCTAAAGAAGGGGAGACTTAAAGCTGGAGATCCAATAAAACAGGGTTTCTCAACCTTTTTGCCAAGGAACTCTGAACAAAAAGCTTACGATCTCAGGGAGCCCCTGAAATAATGTTCAGTTCTACAGCTCACGGAACATTGGTATGATCAGCTGTTGATATAACATTTTTAGAAATAGCCGACGTTACCGGTTTGAATGCGTCATTATGGGGCACAGCAGGGCACATTATGAGGCACAGCAGGATACCTTTGTGACACCAAGCATTTACTATGCATACTTAATGAAATTACATGGAACAATGATTATTGTTGGATTACATCCAACTACTATCTCCAGAAATGCAGAGCCTCCATGAGTGTTCTTGGCAAATTTTTATATGGGGTGGGGGGAGAGGTTCCGCATTTTTGGACCAGGTAGTCCCCATCGAAAATATACCATATTCTACTGTAGATTTATATATGACCTCCTATGTATAGTCTCAGGTCAACATACCAACTTAGAAGAATGGTTGGCATACATGAATGACAAAATGTTAAATTTAAAATTTAAATGGCAACTTAATGAGAAGTCTATGGAGTTTTTGGATGTGAAATTGACAGGTGAACATAACTTAATTATTTCTAATTTATATAGGAAGCCTAGTGCAGGCAACACACTTTTACGTGCAGATTCTAGCCACCCAGAGCATACTATTAACAGCATCCCGGTGGGCCAATTTCTTAGACTTAAAAGTTTGTGCAGTAAACAGTCAGATTTCAATCTGGAAGTTGCAAATATGTCAGTGAAGTTTGAATATAAGGGATATCTGAAATCGGTGATCAAAAAAGGTTTATCAATTGCCAATAAAGCACCCTGACACTTACTCCTTAAGCCCCGTACACACGGCCGAGGTTCTCGGCAGAAACCTGTGAGAACTTTGCTGGGATCCTCATTCTGCCGAGAACCTCGGCCGTGTGTACGTATTCCACACGTGCCCAGCCCGTCGGGAAACCCGTCGAGCAAATAGAGAGCAGGTTCTCTATTTGCTCGACGGCCCGTCGGGGTGAATGGCTGGTCGCCTTTCCCGACGGGCTGGTCGCCGAATCTGACGGCCGGGCGAGAACCTCGACGGGCGGAACGATGTGTTCCGCCCGTCGAGGTTCTCTGCCGTGTGTACAGGGCTTCATAGATAAACCCAAAAACTGTTCAGGACATGAACACACATCTAAGTCCAGCTTTATCCCTACTTGTTTGACTCCTTACAATGCTGAATTCCACAAAATACAGAAGATAGTTAAAAAGCACCTTCCGGTGTTATCCAATGACTCGATGTATTCTCAAATTCTAGATAAATGTATTCACACTTCTCCAGGAAAGCACCGTCCCTTGGTGGTTTATTATCACCCAGCTTCTTTTCCAGTAAGGGAAGCCCCATCAATGTGTTTGTCTTTTCAAGGATCCTTTAGGTGTGGTGGACAATGTAATTCCTACATCGACAGGTAAAACTCATAAATTACATTCGTTCATCAATTGTAATACACACTATATTGTATATGTCATAACCTGCACAATATGCACCATTCAGTATGTTGGCAGAACATGCAGGTTGAAGGATCGACTTTACGACCACCTCCCTGACATAGACAAAGACCATGCCACAAATGTTGCACGTCATTGGAATACATGCCATCAGAAGGATACAGACAGCCTTGTGATTCAGGGTATAGACAAAATTGTTAAACCACCCAGAGGTGGAGACAAATTTAGCATCTTATGCAAGCAGGGAGTCCGGTGGATTTTTACTTTGAATACAAGATGCCCTTCAGGGCTTAACTTTGAATGGGATGTGTCCTATTTCTACCAATGACCACATTCCCACTTTATATGTTTTATACGTTCCCCTGTTAAGCGCCATAGCCTCATCCCCAGACATCCTAGTTTTGCAGTGGATGAAGCGAGACTCTTGGCTCATCCCCAGACATCCTAGTTTTGCAGCGGATGAAGTGAGACTCTTGCCATGCATCAGCCTTCACACATGCCGCTGCATGGCAATCATGTGTCTCCTCCTATGCTTTGTTACACGTTGCCCCGTTTTTGTTTCACATCAGTTCCTTGAATTCCATTTGTTTTAAAATTTTCAAGTTTTTTACATATGGGTCTAGTTTTCGGACTTGGTCTTGAATCTCAAAGGGGTTGTAAAGACAAAAATATTTTCCTCTTAAATCAAAGTCTGACAGTAGCTGATAAAGTAAAAAGTAATGTTTTGCATTATAACTAGTTTGATACCTGTTGAAATCGAGCTGTTTTATTCACTTCCAGCACTCCTGAATCGTTATTCTCACTGACTTCCTGGTTTGCGGTGCGCATTAATTGTTGCTACATCACGGCCTAATGGGAACTATAGTTCCCATTAGGCTTAGACTCCATGCCTGTGAGGGATAAGAGAGCATCTTCACGCAGTGCTGTAGTCATAGGGAGGGGGTGAGCACATTCTGCTTTCCACCATGCAAAACGGCTCAGGTGCTGATAGAAAGCAAGAAGAGGAGAGACAGGAAATGGCATTTTCAAACCTGGATTACTGTATTTTGAAGGTCAAAAGGAAAAACAAGGTAAGTTATATTTAAATGCTCTAGCTTACAGCAATCAATTGATCTAATAAAAAACAAGCCTTTAGTGTTCCTTTAACCCATTGTATCCTTTCAGGTGTAGCCCAGGTCCTGGCTTCTTTTTCCTTTTTATACCCAGGACAGTGTTTTCTTTCCCTGGCTGCTATATATAATTTTTCTGTTGCATTGTCAGGGTACATAGTATGATACAAGCATTTATATAAGATTTAGCACCCAAGTGGGTTTTACACTTATGGCGGTATACATATTTTTAAAATTACAACAATATTTTCCAATTTAGGAATGTTTTAACTACATATCATATTTTTTTTTTTTTTTTCATTTAAATTTAAGTTTATTATAATAAAATAAAGAGCATACAGAGTAATAAACGTAATACAATAAATGCATCAGGAAACATCGTGTTGACAATTATAGTAGTAAACAATAGATTACATTTCTTAACTAGATTTCCCCTTCTCCTCCCCCCCCCCCCCCAATGTCCCAACTATATACCTGGTAAGTCTAACATGGGAGTGTAAACGTGTATAATCAGGAGGGATGGGAATCAGTAGAGGTAGCGACAACATTTTAGGGCTAAAATTCCCTGTTTACTAAGCAATCTATAAAACTTTTATTATAAGCTGAGATCATAAAACTAAAATATATGTAAGGAATAAATCATACCGAACCGTGGAGAGGATAGGTTTCCGGGGGCATCCCCTCCCCCCGACACCCCCACCGGGAGCAATCTGTGTCGAGGAGGTGGGGCAGCCCCCCCTGATGACAAAAAAATTAGATCCAAATGGAATTTAATACATACATCCAGTTAAACTAAATCAGCACTACCTGAGAGCAGTGGAGAATATGATATGTAATGAATATCTCCTGTTCAAGAGAAAGAATAAAAATAAAGAAAAGGAGAGGAGAGGGGGAGAAGGAGGAAAGAGGAAGGAGAGGAAAGGGAAAGGGAGGGTGGGCCTACCCGCCATAGGATTACATCAGTCTGAGTCCAGAGCCAAAACTAAACTTACATGTTGTGGGAGATTCCCATGTAAATGAACCAAGGTTCCCAAATTTCAGTGAACTGGGTAAAGGTATCTAACATAGAGTTAATTCTTTTTTCTTGTTCCATAATCCATGTAACCTTTCTCTTCATGTGTAAAATGGAAACCGATGGTTTCTTCCATGCAGCCGCTAAAGTGATTCTGGCGCCAGTCAGTATAAATAGAATCAGCTGTCTAATGGCCTTGGAGCTCTGTGGTATTAGTCCATTCAATAAGGCTATTGCAGGAGATTGATGGAGGTTACAACCGGTAACTCTCCTGATAATCTGGAATACCCTGTTCCAGAATCCCCGTATCCTAGGGCACTCCCACCAAGTATGGATCATGGTGCCTATTCCTTGACAACCTCTAAAGCATAGTGGTGAGGATGACGGATACATGGTGGCCAATTTAAATGGGACCAAGTACCATCTTGTGAAAATTTTTATATTAGCTTCAATGAGGGATGGACTCTTAAAACCCTTAAGAGATCTAGAGTAGTTTTTTTGCCAGTCCACCAAGTCCCAGTCCTCTTGAAGCTCTCTTTCCCAAGCTAGCATATGAGGTAATTTTATGTTATTTGATGCAAGAGATTTGTAGATGATAGAGATATTACCTTTCCTATTCTGAGCTTGTTCGCATTTGTGTTCATATGGGGTCAAAAGGCCAGAAATTGTTTTATCGTTCCAAAGTTTCTGAGCAAAGGTATGTATTTGGTGTAGTCTGGATCTTTCAGAGGGGGGGGGGGGGCAAAGGTTGTCTATAAGGAATTGCTCAGGAAGAGGACCTGTATGTTGAAAGAAACGTCCAATGCGGTACACCCCCCTATCAAGCCACCATTTGAAGGAGTCCACTTCCGTTTTGGGGCAGAAAGATGGGTCGAGAAAGATACTTGACAAAGGTTTGCCTCTAGAAATTAAGAGTGGATTGCTTTTAAGTGAATCCCATAATACCAATGCTTCTGATAGGGTGGGGGATAGTATAGGGGGTCTACTTTTAGGAGTGCGCCACATGAGTTCTTCAATTGTGGACAATGGGGAAGCCTGTTCTTCTATTTCTATCCAATCTGGGCGATCATTTTTAAGGTAAACCTCCGATAATTGCGCTAACCTCGCGGATTGATAATACCATAACAAGTTTGGCACTCCTAGACCTCCCTGTTCAGGTAAGTTAAACAGACTACGAGAGGGAAGACGGGGTCCCTTTTTGTTCCAGATAAACTTGGTGATTTTACCTTGAAAGGATTTTAGATGGCTTTTTATTATCGGGATCGGAAGGGATCGAAAAAGATATAGGAGTTTCGGGAGGAGAGTCATCTTGGTAGAATTAATTCTGCCGATCCAGCCTATTTTCTGCGCTCCCCATTCGGTAAGGTCCTTCTCGAGTTTCCTATACATAGGAGGGTAATTGGCTAAGTATAAATTCTGGAAATTTGGGGTCAGGTTGATACCTAAATAGTTAGTAGACGTAGAGTCCCATTTGAAAGTATATTTGTTTCTCAAGAGGGACACTGTGGGTTCTGAAAGAGAAATATTAAGGGCCCTAGATTTAGGCATGTTTACCGTGAGACCCGAGACTTTAGAGAACTCGTCTAGCAGGGAGAAAATTTCCGGAAGGGAGGAGATAGGAGAGGTCACGAAGAGTAGCAAATCATCTGCGAATAATGCGCATTTGTGTTCTTTTTTATTACAATGAACTCCCCTGATATTCGAGTTATCTCGGATGGCTATGGCCAGAGATTCAATAACAATAGCGAATATCAGAGGAGATAAAGGGCAGCCCTGTCTTGTGCCTCTTTGGATATTTATAGATTCCGAGAATATGCCTTGTAACCGGATTTTAGCTTCAGGGGAGGAATAGAGAGCGGAGATGATTCCTAAAAATTTAGAACCAAACCCCCAACGATTCAAAACAGAAAACAAAAATGGCCAAGATACTGAATCAAAGGCTTTCTGGAGATCAAGTGAGAGAAGCATACCTCTTTGTCTAGTGCTTCCAGACCACCCCGAGTACATTAAAGAGATAAGATCAATAGCTCTCCTGATCTGGTCCGGGCCTTGTCTCCCTGTGATAAAACCTACTTGATCTTTGGATATGTATTGACCTAAGAAGGCAGACATCCTATTAGCTATTATTTTAGTAAGTATTTTTAGGTCGTTATTAATGAGGGATATCGGTCTATAGTTCTCCACTAGGCTATGATCTTTATCGGGTTTTGGTATCAACGAAATATAGGCCAAATTAAGTTGTTTATCTATAGGGGAGCCCTCAGTCAAATGATTGTAAAATCGTGCTAGGTAGGGTGATAGAATGATAGGAAATGTTTTGTAATAAGACCCTGAGAATCCATCAGGGCCAGGAGCTGTGTTTAATTTTAAGTTTTTGATCACTGACATAACTTCCTCAGCTGAAATGGGTGCCTCCATCAACTCCTTGTGAACCTTTGTCAACCTGGGAAGATTCAGGCTGTTCAAATATTCACCTATTTTGTCCGAAGAAAAGTTACTATCCTTAGCGTAGAGCTTGGAATAGAAGTCGTGGAAGGCCCCCATCGCCCGCCGAGGATTTAGGGTAAGGGTACCATCTGCCATTTTTATCTTAGGGATGGTTCTCGATTTAAATCTGGGAGATAGTTTGCGTGCTAGCATTGGACCTATTTTATCCTTTAAATGGTAGAACCTGGCACCTGTCCATTTTAGATCATTTTCTGATTTTGCTGTCAGAGCTAGGTTTAAGGCCGATCTAGCAGCGTCAAGATCGTGGGTGGGAACACTGAGAGGGTCTAATTTATGTTTTCTACGTAACTCTAAATAGCTCTCTTCCAATTTCTCTATGGTCAATTTCTTTTGTCTTCTAAGTTTGGCTGCAATTTGTATTATTTTTCCCCTAACTGTAGCTTTATAGGCAGCCCATAAGGTTTCGGAGGATATATCTTTAGTATCGTTAATTTCAAAATATTCCTTTATGGATTGTTCAATTTCTGCCATGAGAGTGGGATCTTTTAAGATCGACTGGTTAAGTGTCCAGTGAGACATTTTATGAGTTGTGTCCTCTTTTCTCAAGGTTAATAGAACCATGGAGTGGTCTGACCAAGGGACATCCTTTATAGTGGATTTAGAGGCTGCTGGGACATGATGGTTGGATATTAATATATGGTCTATGCGGGAGTACGATTTGTGAGGATTAGAATAGTGGGTGTAATCTTTCGTTTTCGGATTTAATTCTCTCCAAATATCGGTCAATCGGGATTGATGAAGCATGCGAGCTACTTGTGTGCTAATTTTGGTTGGCCTTATGAGTTTATTATTATTTGGTTTGGATTTATCTAAACCCGAATCGAAAGCCAGGTTGGAGTCTCCTCCCATAATAATGATGCCCTCCATAAGAGGATGGAGGACTTCAAGCATCTGAGAGAAAAACTTCTTCTGTCCCCTATTGGGGGCGTAATAGGAGACAAACGTGTATAGCTTCTCGTCTAGAGTTCCTTTTACCAAAATAAATCTGCCTTCCGGGTCTCTATATTCCTTTAGTAAATTAAAATTACAAAATTTGGATAACAAGATAGCCACTCCTTTCGTCTTGTTTTCCGCATTGGATAAGTAGAATACTGGGAAGTGGGAGTGTAGGAATGAGGGGGAGTACCGCCTTGGGAAGTGTGTCTCCTGCAGGAGCACTATATCTACATGAAGCGCCTTGTATGCCTGGAGGGCTTTTCGTCTTTTAATAGGAGAGTTCAACCCCAGGGTGTTGTGTGTCACAACACCCAGGGGTTTAGTAGTGTTATTTGAGCCAGCCATGGGTCGTAAAGAGTGTTATGGACCGATCGTGTCTTGAAGACTGAGTCCATAGCTCAGAAGACACCTGTGATGGCAGGTAGGCCGGGAGGGAGGGTGGGAAGATAAAGGGGGAAAAGGGGAGAATAGATACATGGAAATAAAGGCAAAAATGGTAACAACAAAGCAAGATGTAGTATTGCAAAAGGTCAAACCATGACCCAGATTGAAGGAAGGGAAGTTTGCTCCTTCCTTCAATCAAACAGAATTTATTAGAGTAGTCCATTTAGAGGACTAACTTCCTACTTGTCAGGGCGACAAAGTGTCGCTCCAAGAAGTAGGTTGAGGCTCAGGGCCTCACCGCCGACTGTCAGCGACAATCAAAAAGTTCATGAATTAAATTTTGAAAAACAAAGGGTTGATCCCCCAAAAATAACAATTGAAGAGATGGTACCTTCCCCCTAAAAAAAATATATATATATATATATATATATATATATATATATATATATATATATATATATATTATTTAATACCATAGGAAAAAATAAAAATTGTAGAAACCATATGGGTAAGTAGATATTGAAAAACCACAAGAATAAATAAATAAATTATGAAAGTGAGCCAGTAAATATTAACTCTTACTCTACCAGAAATCCTTATAAGTAATTTGATCAAGAATTGAGAAACAATTCATATTACAAGAAGGCCTATTGGGGAGAAAAAAAAAAAAAAGAACACAACAACTTATATGAATGGGGGATGGACACCACCGGAGCTAAGATTAAATCATTTCAGTTGATGTTTAGTAGAGTTATTTCAGACTTTCCTGTGTTTGACTCTATTCCAGGGATTTGAGGTTGGACTATTGGGTGTATTTCTTTTGGCTGAGGTTTGTTGCGGTGGTAAAGTGTCCATGGCTGGTTCATGTGAAATAATTTTCAGGTCTAGTAATAGTCTTTCACCTTCTTGAAAGTTGTGTACTACGTGGAGTCTGCCGTTATATTTGAATTTTAAGGCGAATGGGAAGGCCCATTTGTATTTAATGTCTTTTTTCATGAGGGCAGAAAGTAGTGGTTTCATCGCTCTCCTCTTCTGAATGGTGTAGGGAGATATGTCTGAAAATATTTGAATCGTTGCACCTTGATATTGAAGGTTTTCTTGTTGTCGAGATTTTTTCATCACCTCGTCTTTGGTGGAGTAATAGTGAGGCTTTACTATCACATCTCTCGGTAAGCCGTCTTTTCTTGGTGGGCCTAGGGATCTATGTGCTCTGTCTAATTCCATTTTGTGAATAGGTATGGATGGGATCAGGATTTTTATGATGTCCTGTATAGCTGAGTGTACATCTGTGATGGACTCAGGTAGTCCCCTGAGCCTGAAATTATCCCTCCTTGATCTGTTCTCCAAATCATCTATTCTGGCCTGGGCCACCTCCAGTTGTTCTTGCAGGTGTTGTATGTGGTCAGTATTTTGTTCGATTCTAGAGACATTAATATCCAGTTTCCGTTCTATGGATTCGATCCTGTTTCCAAGACTTTGGAAGTCGGCTCTGATGTCCTTAGTGATTTTTTCAGCGTTCTGGGCGAGGCCCCTATCTAGAATTTCCGATATCCTGTTGAATAAGTCAGTAACATTGAAGGGGGCTTCAGGGGAGCGTTCAGTATTAGAATGGATGTAGATAGGGTTTTGAGAAGGGGTCTCAGAAGGGGTTAATTGACCCGACATTGTGGATATTATTCCTTCTTTAACAACAGACGAGTATAGCGCTGTATGTGATATAGTCTGATGAAGGGGGTGGTGAGATGGCTAACAGGTGAGATGAGATTTGTTTGACAGACATAGAATTTTCCATAATTTCCAGCGTATGTGTCTGGAGTTTGGAGTCCATGTTTTTAAGAGATTCCTTGACGGCTAAAGTTTTAATAGTATTCTTGTTCTTCTTGTTTCGCTTTCCCTTCATGTATTGAATGTGTAGCAGAATATTTGCACCCACATGAGTCAAAGCTAAGTGAATATTAAGGTCGGCAGATTTATTAAGTATCCTGAATCAACCATTGGGAGGAGCATGATATTTTAGTGTTCAGTTCATACCTGGGTACCAGGGCTTGTAGTCAAACTGTGAAAACTGACAAAATCTGTTATAGGTGGAGTCCCTGTTTAATATAATAAGTGGGTGTCATTACTGTAGATGGGGGGGATATAAGATCTTCAAAAAATGTTGTCATCAGACACCCGACGGTGAGTGGTGGGTCTTCCCTAAGTCGCCACCTTAAAAGTATCCCTGAAATGAATTATAGTAAATGACTTGCGATTATTGCAGATTAAGTAAGATATTGTTGAATGAAAGTTTTCCTCTTAAGGTTGCAGCCTTAAAATTATCTGGTGTATATTTCTTCAGGTGGTGGCCTTAATCTGAGAGGCTGTAATGTACTCTGACAGGGGGGGGGAATATGGACTGAGGGTCTTGAGGAGCGATGCTGAGGTAACCACTAGTCCCCTGTCTCTGTGTATTGTATCCACTCAGATTGAATTGCTGGGGAGGCCTCAGACAAGGAATGAATCCTATTGTGTAAAGTCTGTTGATGAAAGATAAAATATCAGATGATATTTAGTGATGAGCGGAATACGCCATATTCGATTTCGCGATATTTCGCGAATATTTCGAAGAATATTCGCGAATATTCGTTAATTTTCGCCAATGCGAATTTTCGCTAATGCGAAATTTCGCGATTTTTTTTTTTTTTTTATAAAATATCACGAATATTCGATATTTATAAAAAAAAAAAAAAAATTGCGAAATTCGCGATTGCGAAAATCGCGATTGCGAAAATCGCGATTGCGAAAATCGCGATTGCGAAATTGATTGCGATTTTTTTTTTTGCGAAATTTGAAAAATGCGAATATTCGAAATAGCGAATATTCGCCGCGATATTCGAGATATTCGCGAATACTCGAATATGCAATATTCGTAGCGAATATTCGCAATGCGAATATTCGTGAGCAACACTAATGATATTAATCCTTTATGCTGTCACCTTAATCTAGCCAGGTGTGAGGGCTAGTCAGGGGTTCTCAGTGTGGAAGAGTGTCCTGAGGAGATTTGACAGAGACTAGTGATATCCCCCCTGGTAGGGATCTGCAGTATGTGGTTATCTCCAGTGGAAATTACCTCCTACATATCATATTTTTATTATCACTGTCATGGTGATTTAATTTTAGACTAATGAATACTGGGAATTATTTGATTGTGCATATTATTCAGTGCTTATTAATGGCCGTTAATGTTCGATCACCTCTTTTTTGATCCTGCCATTTTTTGATAACTTTTTTTTGGGCTTTTCCTCTTTCCAAAATGTATTCTGCTACATACATTTGGTAAGAAAAAAAATCCCAATAAGTATTTTTTTTGTGAAAATTATAGCGTCTACAAACTATGGTACAGTATGTCACAAAAGTGAGTACATCCCTCATATTTTTGCAAATATTTTATTATATCTTTTAATGTGACAACACTGAAGAAATGACACTTTGCTACAACGTAAAGTAGTGAGTGTACAGCTTGTGTAACAGTGTAAATTTCTTCTGAACGTTGAAAAATGACACCTGATAACAACGAAAAACTTCCATTTAACAGCTTTTACATACCGAGTTTAGCAGCAGTTATCAGCAGTTTAGGTTAGAAGCTTTTTTTAAAGATAACCTCAGGAGACCCTCCCACAATGCAGGAAAAATATAAACGATTAGTTATTTCAGCCATTCTGTGAGAGAAGAGAGAGCAGTGTGCTATGAATTCTCTCTCTTTTTTTTTGGAATCAAATATTCTTTATTTTCAATTTTTTTCCAACATGATAAAACCATACAATCATTTTCTTTGTATGTGCAACAATTAATTTATCAAATTTAAAAAAAAATAGAAAATTCCACATGCTCTGAAACAACTGTACTTTGCAAAGTGCACAGTCTATTTGCCTTTAGTAAATCAGCCCCATACTGTGATCCTTGACAGTGGTTTATAGCACCAAGTGATACAATTCAGAGAGCAGTTGGAGCAAATGCCATGTGACTGAAATTTAATAAGAATAATTATGGAGATTAGCCTCCGATGCAAACTGAAACTGTAAATTGATGAAATCACTGGAAAACAATGTGAAATCTTCAGTTTGAGTAGAACAGTGACTACTATGATCAGGCAATATTTTTAAGGAGGCATTCATGTTAATACAGTTAGGCTGATTTAATAAAGGTGATGAAAATGTTCACTTCATAAATTGTGCAAATATTCACTTTGATTAATCACTCAGCAAATTCCTGGTCACTTGTTTTGTCTGCCCATGACTAGTATACAAAGTGAACTGAACTATGCTTTTCACACGACTGGACCATTGAATTCACACAATTTACTAAAATAAAATTCTCACAAAATCTATTTGAAAAAAATAATTAAATAAAAATAGAATTCTCAACTCTTAGTAAATTGGCCCTAGTCTTTCTTAATTGGCTGCGAGGAAGAGAATAGGAGGTCATGCAAAGCACTATAGAGAAGTGAAATAAATGTCTCCAAGGATTGAAAATAATTCAAAATATTTTAAACTAACCTTCACATCAAATGAATCAGCACATCCTAAGTCAAATACCAGTTTTCATAAAGCAGTTCACTTTGCTGTACAGGTGATAATACTTATACAAAAGGAAGAGTTAAAATCATTTTAAAGGATTAATAGTAAAAATATCAAAACAGTAAAAGAACACAACAAATGCATTTTGCTTGACTAGTCAACAACCATACTCATTATCATACTTGACAAAGCCACAGATAAGAGTGCCATACAAATTACTGTCCTTCTTTAAGACTTTTGATTGTTGTTCCCTAGCATCTGCTCCTCAGAGAGATGGCAGAATAATTACCCTGCAAGAATCACAAATGATCAGCAATAAATGTAGTGTTATAATGGGGAACAGGTGAAACATATTAGTCAAAATTATCTGATAAAAATAGAATTTGATCCCTGCTTTGTTTGAAGAGAACACCGTGCACTCAGTGTGATGTTTAGTTCAAAAATCATAAAGCATTGAAAATGTTTAGAAGCAAAGCTTGTATAGTATTTTGTCATTTGAAACAAGAAAAATGCATACTTTGTTTTCGTTTTTATAGGACAATAGGTGAAAAGCTAAACTTTACAAACAATATATAGATTTTTTTTAATGTTAATAAATATATGCTTTAATGCTTAAAGTGAAACAATAAAAGTGAAATATTTCTTTATATTTCGTACCTGGGGGTGTCTAGCGTATACCTGTAAAATAGCATGTGTTCCACATGTTTATAACAGTCCCTGTACCTGGGACCTCTTCTGTGTCTGACATTGTCTCTTCCCACTGAGCTATCTGGAATGCTGAACAGTTCCCTGCCTGATCTGCCGGATAAACCTATATGATCCATTAAGCCTCGTACACACGATGAGTCCATTGGATGAGAATGGTCCAAAGGACTGTTCTCATCGGTTAACCGACAAAGCTGACTGATGGTCTGATGTGCCTATACACCAGGGATCCTCAAACTACGGCCCTCCAGCTGTTGTAGAACTACACATCCCATGAGGCATTGTAACACACTGACATTCACAGACATGAATAGGCATGATGGGAATTGTAGTTCCTGAACAACTGGAGGGCCGTAGTTTGAAGACCCATGCTATACATCGGTTGAAAAAATGAAAAAATTATCGTGTTAGAATGCGGTGATGTAAAACACAACGACGTGCTAAAAAAATGAAGTTCAATGCTTTCAAGCATGCGTCAACTTGATTCTGAGCATGTGTGGATTTTTAAAGCAAGTTGGCTTTTTTTAACCGAAGGTTAATTAACCGATGGGACCTACACACAATCGGTTTTGACTGATGAAATAGGTCCATCAGACCATTGTCCTTTGATTAACCGATCGTGTGTACGCGGCCTTAGACTACTCTGTTTGGTGTCTTCATTGCAGCTGAACCTTGAACCCCTTGCTCCTCCCATTAACTTCCTATAAAAGCCTTGTTTCTGCACTTCCTCTTTGCCAGGTTATTGTGCCTTCCCAGCCAGTGCCTTGCTATTTGTCTGCCCAGCAGCCATCTGTATTTGCTACCACTCGTGATTGACCCTTGGCTTCTTCCTTGACTACTCTACTGCCTGATCCCACCCTGCAACCACTCGTGATTGACCTCTTGGCTTGTTTATTGACCCCACTGCTGTTTTACCCTTATCTGTTATCCGCTACTGGACTCTGGCTTGCTCACCTCCTAGTGGGACCGCAACCTGGTGCTAACATGCAGCAAAATCCATCTCCACCATCAGGAGCTCTGGTGAACACCGGTTAGCGATTAGACTCCGCACCTCAGATGAGCCTGTTTCATCTGCCAGAAGTGACTGTATACCTGTCTTCAACTGCTATAGCTACTGGCCTTTGAGCCTGACACCTGATCGTGACACCCTGCACAAAATGACATTTCTAAAAGGAAAACAAGTAATTTAAAACCCCTGTAAAACAAACATATATAATTTTTCATGAGATACTACCAAAAAGAAGTCAAAGGGAAGACGACTGACACTTTCCTGATTATTGAAAAAGGGGAGACCAGATGATTGAAGACACAAGCTGCTTGACACTATGGGCCAGATTCTCGTAGATGCGCGCCTAATTATGCAGGCGTTGCGCATCTCAGATGCACTACGTCGACGTAACACGGAGTGGCAAGTACCGTATTCCCTAAGTAAATGCACTCCAAGATGCGCCTGCGTCGCGTAAAACCATTGGCGTAATCCGGCGCAACTCCAAAGTAGGAGGGAAGTGGGCGTGATGCATTGTAATGAAGCGTGACCCCATGCAAATGCAGGCCGGGACGAACGGAGCATGCGCCGTGACGTGGATGACCCGCGCCATGACGTGGTTGACCCGCGCCGTGACGTGGATGCCTTCTGCGCATGCGCAAAGCCTCCCTACGATTCGCCGACGCAGGGTATATAATGCGCCCACACATGCGCCCGTGCAGCGCAAACGTCTCCCATTTTTTTGATAGTGATGGCCAAAGTTTGTGCTGGACAAGATGACAACTGCTGTTAAGGAGAGGAGGAAGAAAAATTTCTCCCCAGAGGAGAGGGCCATTGTCGTGAGGGCAATGAAGAAATATGACTCGCGGCTCCATGGTGCTGACAGTGCCCGGACCAGCAAGTCCCGGAGGGATCAGATCTTAATGAAGGTCGCGTGCCAGGTCAATGCCCTCTCTCATGAGGTCCGGACACCGCAGGACATTCAAAAGAAAATGAATGACCTGCGGCGTCTCGTGAAGGGCAAGCTGGCTACCATAGCTCGGCATGCCAGGGGCACTGGAGGGGGCCCACCCTGCAACGTCCACCTGACTGAGGAGGAGAAGGTGGTTGCCCGCTGCCTGCAGATGGAGCAGGTTGAGGGAGTTGGGGGCTATGAGTCACAAAAGCCAGCCCTGAGGACAGGTAAGTGTGTTTTATATTCTATCTGTTGTGTACATGTATGGGGGTGTAAGGGAACATGTGCCAAGTGTGTGGGTCCACCAACATGGGCATCTTTTGTGTCATCCACAGATGTGCAGGAGGGAGCGGGGCCATCTGTTGATGCCAGGGCCCGTCAGGATCCATCCCCGAAGATCCAGTCCCTATGGCTGCCCCCCTGGAACAGGACTTGGAGGGAAGTGGGCACACCTCAATGGAGGAGGTGGTTGAGGAGGGTGTCGTAGTCCAGGACCAGGACCTCTATGTTGTTGTGGAGGAGGATGATGGGTTGCCCGGACCAGCCCAGGCTATCCCTCCATCTTTAGCGAACCCCTCAGTGTCCCCCCCCCCCAACCTCTCCAGTCCCTCTGTTCCCCCCCCCCCTCATCTCCGGCCCCTCAACATCCTCCCCTTATGCCCGGTCCCCTGCCACTCCCCGGAAGGCAACGTGCAAGACCAGGGGTGTATCCAAGGTCCTGCCGGAACAGCTGGCCAGACAGCAGGACCAGCAAAATCGGCACCTGTCAGAGGTCGTGGAGGAGATGAGGCGCCTGGCCGACAGCCTGGCATCCTCGGGACACATTACAGATGCCATCCAAGATCTTGCTGTCAACAGCGCAGCAACGCTGACCAGCCTGGGGGAGCTGCAGGCGAACACCTCCGACCCTGTGGGGGAGGTTCATGCCCTGCGCCTTGCTGTCGAGGAGCAGACTGCTGTGCAGACCCGCATAGCGGTTGCCCTGGAGGGCATGCAGGCAGCCAGGGAGGGACGTGGGGATGCTCCTCCTCCACCTGCTACCCCCCCCCACCTGTGGCTGCCCCCAGGCAAGTGAGGGGCAGGAGCCGTGGCACCAGGCGGAGCCCCCGCCAGGCCCATTAATTTTTTGATTTCTTATTATTTTGCTCTGGATAAGAGCTTTTTTATTTTTATATTATGCTCTGGATAAGAGCTTTTTTATTTTTATATTATGCTCTGGATAAGAGCTTTTTTATTTTTATATTATGCTCTGGATAAGAGCTTTTTTATTTTTATATTATGCTCTGGATAAGAGCTTTTTTATTTTTTTTTGGATACTGCACACGGTGCAGTGTGAATGGTGTGTGAATGTGAGGGGGTGGCACTCCTGCCAGTAAGGGGTGTCACCCTCGGCTGTTGGGGAGAAGTTATCCCCACGGCTGTGTGAATGGTGTATGAATGGACAGCAACATCATTGGGGCCTTGACGTGGCGTTGCTGCTCCCAAGTCCGACATGCTGGACTTGGGCTAATCCAATGTGATGTGGATGTGTGTGCTAGGGACCACAGTGGTGTACACGCGTGCATTGTCTGTGTGCCATGCTGTATGTGTGTGTTTAACGGTCAAAGATTCGTAACACGAGGCAACTCCTGACTGCTCTTCCATCAGATGACGGGGTCTCCTCTGGCGGGGGGGGGCTGTGTGGTTGGGGGGTCAGGTCATCACGTAGGGCAATCTGCAGGCCCTTTCTCATGGCAAAGTTGTGCAGAATGCAACATGCACCAATGATCTGACCCACAAAGTTGGGGGAATACAATAGGGCCCCCCCAGACTTATCCAGGCATCGGAAACGGGACTTCAGGAGGCCAAATGTGCGCTCCACCACTGCACGAGTTTTGATATGTGCTTCATTGTATCTTCTCTCTCCTCTGGTTTGGGGGTTCCGGAAAGGAGTCATGAGATGGGGTCCCAGTACATATGCAGAGTCACCTGGAAGGGAAAAGACAGGAGGATGTTAGTCATGCATGTGCCCCTTGTGATGTCAGCATCATGGGGGGGGACAGTCATACCTGCCACCCATGTCACTCACCAACCAGCCAGCTGTCCCCATACATGTCCTGCTCAAAATCTTCTCGGATGTTGCTTTGATGGTAGATGTAGCTGTCATGGCTGGACCCGGGGTCTTTGGCACGGACGTGCCATATGAGGTATTTGGCATCGGCTATCACCTGTACGTTGATGGAATGCCAGTGCTTCCGATTGCAGTAAATGTGCTCTGTGGCACTGGGGGGCTGGAGTGCCACATGTGTGCAATCAATGGCCTAGATGGTGCGTGGGAATCCGCCAATTCTGTAGAAATCTGTCATTGCCTTCTGCCGCAGGTGCTCAGTGGTGGGTCTGATGAACTGGTTGGACATGCGTCTGAGAATTGCAGGGACAACCTGGTGCAGACATCTGCTTATGCTGGTTTGTGACATCCCAGCCACCACTCCACTTGTACGCTGGAATGATCCACTGGCCAGGAAATGGAGTGTTGCCAGGACCTTCACCAGTGGCTGCAGTGCATGTGAGCGGTATGTCTGGCTGGTGATGTCATCCTGCAGGCCTTTGGTTATTTCCAGGATGGCAGCAGGGCTGAATCTGAAGATGCGATACACCTCCTCATCACCCATGCCAAAGAGCCTCATGCACGCTCGGTAGATCCTCTCACGTGCCCCCCTCCTCCTACTCCTCCTTCTAAGCTCCTCTTCATCTGCATACATTAGTAGTGATAAGACCATGGCTGCCCCTGGCATGTTGGCATACAAATGTGTTGTCCAGTAAGTGTGATTTCTCAGCTCGTCCGTTATGGTGCTGCTGTAGTTGCTCTCCAGCTGACTTGCACACGGTCTTGAGCAAAGTTACCCGTGCTTTTATGAGGGGTATGTTTACTCAAGTCTTTCGAGTTACGCGCACCACGAGTAGCCAACGCCGAACGCGCGTAGTTTCGGGAATCCGCGCATCTCCCTCATTTGCATATTTGCATGCTAATTCAATGGGAACTGAATATTTTCGATGCGTAACTATGCGCCTACGCCGCGCTAGCTTAAAGCATTTTCGCCGCCCAGACAAAAATTTTTTTCTCGCGTATGTGGTTCTGTGTTTACCGCGCATCGATACGCAGGCGCACAATTACAATTACGCCGCGCATATCCATTTACGCAGGCGTAGCGCCGCTGAGAATCTAGCCCTATGAGTCTAAAATACATGGGTCAAAATTGATTTATTGGGATTTTCAAGGCACTGATGAGAAGGCATGTATACGATAAAAAAGTATTTATTACATATAAAACAATACAAATATAAAAACAATGGGACACGCCCCACAATTCGGACACAATATCAGGTATTTGTATAAACAAAACCGTATGGGTCTGGAGCGTGGAACCGATCTGTGACCTCAACCGGTTTTGCGGTATTATACCGCTTCTTCAGGAGGATCCAAGGCGGCAGGAAGCCTAGGTTGAACCACTAACGATCACAGCCCCCCCACGCCCAGTGGCTCACACAAGGGAAGATGGCATAGGCTCACAGCAGTAAGTAATCTATTATATGTACTGGGGGTCACAGAGCGGCAGCATCACATGGTAATAGACACAGATACAAATCTGGTTTGGTATAAAAGCAGCAGGAAATGCTGGTAAGCAATCAGCCTAATGTGATGGCCGATGTACATCCCCAGGGAGAGCTTGTATGTAGCAGCTTGTGTCTTCAATCATCTGGTCTCCCTTTTTTCAATTATCCCGGTATGCTGGTACATTTTAACTATTTTCCCATTAAAGTTTGACTGAGGCTATACTCTCCCTCTTTTGACTTTTTCTGATTATAACCCTGCAGGTGCAGTGGCTGTATGACAATTATAAAATCACTCCCATACAGATTCACTCTGTACATGGATACAGGCAAAAAAAAAACACTATTTCTTTAGCATAACTAAAAGTAGGAATCTGAAACAAAGTTTGGTAAAATCCCTGCAATGTACATTGATCACCTAGAGGGGAACCTTTTTTTCTCAACAAAAGTGGTATTACTCTTTAACCGCTTAAGGACCGCACAACAATATACGTCGGCAGTGCGGCATGGCTGGGCATAAGCATGTACAGGTACATGCCTTTAAGAACCCAGCCGCGGGTCGCACGCCGCCGGCAGTGCACTCGCAACCCGATCCTGAGCTCCGTGATCGCGTCCGTGGGACCCAAAGACCCGATCGTGGCCAGTGTCCCACGATCGGGTCACAGAGCTGAAGAACGGGGAGAGGTAAGTGTAAACATACCTTTCCCCGTTCTTCCTACTAAGGCCCCATACACACGAGCGGACAGATTTGTTCAAATCTGTCCGTCCGACAGTGTTGAACAAATCTGTCTGCTGGGATTTTGGTTTGCTCGCGTGTACACACGAGCAAACCAAAATCCCCGCCAGCAGAGAGCGCGCTGACGTGTCGGTGACGTGGCGGTAACGTTGACGCCGCCACGTCACCGCACCAGGAAGTAAAACACTTCCGCGCATGCGCCAAATCCATTCGGCGGCGGTGCGGCGGCGGAGCGGGACGACATGTCTGCTGGTAAGTGTACTAACCAGCAGACATGTCGGGCGGACAGATTCCCACCGGATAGATTTCAAAGCATGCTTTGAAATCTGTCGGGTGGACAAATCTGTCCGCTAGACCATACACACGATCGGAGATGTCTGCTGAAACGGTCCATCGGACCGTTTTCAGCGGACAAATTCGATCGTGTGTACGAGGCCTTAGAGTTTTAATGATCATCTGTTCCCTGTCATATGGAACGAGGACACGCCAAGCCACACCCCCAACATTTAGAATCGCTCACTAGGAAACACTTAACCCCTTCAGCGCCCCCTACCGGTAAACCCCTTCACTGCCAGTGTCATTTTAACAGTAATCAGTGCATTATTTATAGCACTGATCGCTGTAAAAATGACAATGGTCCCAAAATGGTGTCAAAAGTGTCCGCCATAATGTCGCAGTCACACTAAAAATTGCTGACCTCCACCATTACTAATAAAAAAAAAAAAATGCCATAAAACTAACCCCTATTTTGTAGAAGCTATAACCTTTGCTCAAACAAATCAATAAACGCTTATTGTGATTTTTTATTACCAAAAATATGTAGAAGAATATGTATCGGCCTAAACTGAGGATATTTATTATAGCAAAAAGTAAAAAAATAATGATTTTTTTTCCAAAATTGTTGCTCTATTTTTGTTTATAGCACAAAAAATAAAAACCGCAGAGGTGATCAAATACCTCCAAAAGAAAGCTCTATTTGTGGGAAAAAAAGGACGCCAATTTTGTTTGGGAGCCACGTCGCACAAGCGCGCAATTGTCAGTTAAAGCGACGCAGTGCCGAATCACAAAAAGGGGCCTGGTCCTTTAGCTACAAAATGGTCCAGGGCTTAAGTGGTTAATTTTAAAGCAGCTATTGTGATTGAGAAGGGGACCAGAATATTAACCACTTTAATACAGGGCACTATTACTCCCTGCCTCCCCAGGCCAATTTTCAGCTTTCAGCGCTGTCACACTTTAACCTCCCTGGCGGTTTGTATTTGTCAGATTTTTGCATCTCAAAGTGGTACATTTTTAGAGTGTAGGTCTGTGAACCTTAGGAATAACTTACTTAAATCTGTCCAAACAGTAGACATCCCGGGTATCATAAAATTTGAAACACAAAATCATAAACAATAATATAATAAAAAACTATAAATAATGATCAAAAATAATATAATAAAATGTATTCAATTATGTAATCAAATCAAAAACACAGACACTTTTGCAGAATTGTCACTGTCATCACCTTCAGTGTCTGATGACAAATTTCCACACAATCACTATCACTCAATTCTGCAAGTGATTCTTATTTGCCATCGCTGTTTTCTAGCTGGTCAAAAAACACTTTTGATCTAAAGGGACACTTTTTGAATGCTATGGACATTCTCAAGTTTCCAGGCAAAAAGAATGGCATATATAACCACTTCAGCCCCAGAAGATTTGGCTGCTCAATGACCGGGCCATTTTTTGCGATACGGCACTCTGTTGCTTTAACTGACAACTGCGCGGTTGTGCTATGTTGTAACAAAACAAAATTTACATCCTTTTTTTCCCACAAATTGAGCTTTCTTTTTGTAGTTTTTTATCACCTTTGCGGTTTAAATTTCTTGTGCTATAAACCAAAAAATTGCGCTTATTAAAAAGAAAAACAGTATATATCCCATCTTTTTTTGTGATTGCATCGCAGGGTCCAGGCAAAGTTACTTACCTTGTCCACAGTTTCCTGCGATGTCCTCTGCTCAAAATACTGTGTGCCGGGTTCCATTTCCTGTGAGCATCGCGGAACATGGGGACGGAGCCGGCGGCAAATATAAAAAATGCAATAAACATAACATATACAGTACACTGTAATCTTTAAGATTACATTACTGTATTAAATAATTTCACACTTTTGTCCCTAGTGCTGTGTCCAGTGCCCTGCCTGCACTTTTTAATTAACTGGCTCACACAGATTTACTGTGGCAGAATGGCTCTCCTGGGTAAAATCCTGTGTATATAGAGCCACCAGAGGACGCGCGCCTGCTGCACATTGGGGAACACAAAATCACATGGGTAAGGAGCCGCGTCATCGGTCTTTACCGAGATCAGGTTTGCACCTGCGGGCATGCAAGCGTGGTGAGACTGGGGCAACATCATATGACGTCATCCCAGAATGAGAGGTTATCTTACCCGCCATCATTTGTCTATACGGTGGGTGGGAGAAGGTTAAGCAAGCATTGCATTTTCTTTCAGGGGATGTTTGTTCATAACACGTAATTATTTTCTGGTTAAATATTCTTATATATTAAGATTATATAATCTATATACAGTGCTACCACTGTTATTTATTAATTATAATCCAATCCTCTATATTTGTGCATATTCATACAAATAAAAAAATATATAAAAAGTGATAAAACTAAATAATAATCAAAATAAAGTCTATATCAAATAGAATTCATGAAATGAAACAGTTCATCACAGGATCCCATACACCTTCCAGTGAATGTGCAGTACCAGAAAACAAACCATTTCTTCACAAAAAAATGTTCTTCACTTAATCACCACAGCGCCCTTCACCCCACCTCGTGAGTGTCCTCTCACCTGCTCAACAGAGCCTCGCTATGCTAAGAAGGTCAAATGCACTTTTTATTATTAATTTAGGGACACTGCTCCACTTGTTTAACAGCTTCGATCTATAACACCTCAGTGTTGCCTGATTTATATGAAAAGTAAGAAGAAAGCCTAATAGTGACTTTATCTAATTGTTATTAAAAATCTTAAAATCACTCACATACTAGAAGTAAAAAGACAGCCTAACTGTATCTCGTGTGTGGTGTCTGAAGCTCCGCCTGGCTCCACCCAAAGCGATTATGTGACCATCATTCTGACATGTTGTGCCCAATTGGCTGTTTTGTACTGTCAGCACAGTTAAATTTAGGCAGCCCTATGCTGTGAGCTAGCCCTGTTTGTTTTTAATCTGGGGGCAGGTCATTGCAGCCACGATGGCTGGCAATATTTGCACTGGACTCGCTGGGATCAGTAGTCCAAGTGTCAGTTAGCACATCTATTCTTCTCAACCAAAACGGTTGCTACCACAAAGGGAACTGAAGACCCCTGCCTGTAAAGGGCTACTAGAAAAGTGAAGCCTAGCCATGTGCTAAACGTTGTCAGGAACCTAGATTTGAACAGTGAAGTGAAGCAAGTGATTTCAAGTAGTGTGCTGGAGGAGATGTGCAGAGGAAGAGACTATCAAATTTAGACTCAGCCAACACTGATTTCATTGAGAAGTATTCATCATTTCGGCATCCCATGTCTCTTTCCCCATCAAACTTTAAGCCGCTAATAAAAACAACAAAAACAAGCAAGAGACTGTTTATTATTAATATTATCAGGAATTACTGTATATAGCGCCAACAGCTTGCACAGTGCTTTACAACAACATCAGGTAAGACAGTACAGTCACAAAACAGTTCAATACAGGAGGGATCAGAGGGCCCTGCTCATTAGAGCTTACAGTCTAGAAATAAGGGTGAAGTGAAACAAAGGGTATTAGATGTGGGAATGATCAGATGGACAAAATCGAGGCGAGAGATGACCAGGGAGTGAATTAGGAGTTTTTTTGTGTCATTGGTTAGAAAGGGGCATATTTTGGAGATGTTGCGGAGGTTGAGGCAGCAAGATTTGGACAGTGATTGGACGTGAGGCTAAGGCCCCATACACACGAGCAAATAGATCTGTTCAAATCGGTCGGACAGACCGATTTGAACAGATCTGTCTGCTGGGATGTATTGGTTTGATTGTGTACACACGATCAAACCAAAATCCCCGTCGGCAGACAGCGCGCTGACGTGGCGGTGACGTTAACGCCGCCACGTCACCGCACCAGGAAGTAAAACACTTCCGCACATGCGTCAAATCCATTCGACGCATGTGCGAGCAGATATGTCTGCTGGTTAGCGTACTAACCAGCAGACATATCGGTCCGACGGGTTCCCAGCCGACAGATTTCAAAGCATGCTCTGTGGCGCGTGGGAATCTGGCAATGTTGTAGAAATCTGTCATTGCCTTCAGCCGCAGCTCCTCAGTGGTGGGTCTGATGAACTGGTTGGACATACGTCTGAGGATTGCAGGGACAACCTGGTGCACACATCTGCTTATGGAGGACTGTGACATCCCAGCCACCACTCCACTTGTACGCTGGAATGATCCACTGGCAAGGAAATGAAGTGTTGCCAGGACCTTCACCAGTGGCTGCACTGCTTGTGAGCGGTGTGTTGGGCTGGTGATGTCATCCTGCAGGGTTGTGGTTAGTTCAAGTATTACATCAGGGCTGAATCTGAAGAGGCGATACACCTCCTCATCCCCCATGCCAAAGAGGCTCATACGAGTGCGGTATATCCTCTCACGTGCCCGCCTCCTCCGTAGCGAGGGACCCAGTACTAGTCTTAGGACCACAATTGCCCCTGGCATGTTGGCACACAGAGGTGTTGTCCTTGCAAGTGTTGTTGTTCAGCTTGCTAGTTTCGTCGGTAACGCTGCTGTAGCTGCTCTCCTGCTGACCTGTGACCGTCTGGAGTAAAGATAAAGCAGCCTTTTGTAGAAATAACTTTGCGCCGGATGGACCAGATACGCGCGGCGCATGTAGCCGGCGTATGGTGCTAATCCGATCGTGAATTGGGAAAAATACCTCATTTGCATATTTGCAGGGGAAATCAATGGGCGCGACTGATGCGCCCAGCGAAAATAAGCGCTGACGATACTCTGGCGTCGGAACTTTCCGCCGGTCGCAAATGACCCGTTATTGGGCGCATCTAGTTTGGTGGGTACGGGCACATAGAAACGACGGCGCATTATCACAGTTACGCGGCGCATATCGAAATACTCCAGCGCAAGTGTTCCTGAATCTGGCCCATAGTGACCCCACGGGGGCACTGCTACATATAAATATGCACAAATATAGAGGATTCATATTTAATATTTATTATTTCATTTTTTTGTGGTAGCGCTGTTCTATACTGAGAGTATACAGTATATTTATCTTGCATTTAGCACAGGTGGGTGCTTGCATATAAGTGATAGCTGCTTCCTTTTTTCCCATATAGGATATACATTTTCTTGGACTGAACACTAGCTATTGATTTATGTTATTTTTCTTTTTTAAATATTTGATCACTGTTGTGGTTTGAAACACTCAATATTAGAATATTCTGCGCATGAGTTTTTTTTACACATTTTTATATATTAAGATTGCTTTGCAGCGCTAGGGGTCCTGTTGAATAATGCAAAGAACAATGTTGGAAAAGCAGTAATGCAGTAATTTATTCAATGCTAAGGATTATTTACCTCACTTAATACATTTTCATTGTTTGTAGTGGCTTGATATCTATTAAGCCCAAAAATCTGTAATGTGCATGCAGTTTATTTTATTATTACTATAATTTCAGAACCTACCTTAAGGGGCTAGCACTGTGACCTTTCAGCACTAGAAATGTGAATAAAATCTATTCTGTATAATCTATTTTCTTTTATATGTTGCTATTGTGTTTGAATTGGTTCACTGTAACAATCAAAAATTATACTGTCTAGTTTATTAGCCTTGGCTCCAACTGGTGATAGATTGTTTACATGACTGTGAAAGAAATTAGATTGTAATCTCTTTTGGGGCAGGGATTAATATAAATGGTTCACTGTGTGTTCTGTAAAGTGCAACGGAATATGCTGTGATTTTTTTTCAATTGCTGTGAAAGAAAATGTGAAATATCAATGTTTTATCTGTATTTATTAAATGACTCATTTAAACCAATGTGACATCTGGTTACACCTTGTTGATTTAATATACTGTATTTATTGGCGTATAACACGCACAGGTGTATAACACGCACCCTAACTTTAAAACACAGTTTACACTCTATTTTCAGGGTAAAAAAGTGAGTGTTATACGCCAATAAATACAGTAGCTTATTTGAAACCCTTCATACATAGATCAAACCTTACATTTAGGCCATTTACTTTTGTTATTTTAAATTAAATACCTACATTTTTTTTATTAATAAATTAAGCAAAAAGCATTGCCATGTCCAACAACAATACAAGTTAATATTTATGTGAACATAAACCTCTTTCTATCTACCCCTTCAGTTCCAGAGAGAATATTAGGAACTTTGCTCTGAATCGTGTGATCACCATCTTCAGCCTAACATTGTGAGTGACAAAAATAAATAAATGGGAAACATGTTTCTGTTAAAAAATATCAAATAATTAAAAAACACATTTTGTATTGATTCCTCCTAGAGTATACAAAGAAGGATATATTCTAAACACTGCACACATTACAATTCCGACTGTAAAATCTCCTGTAAATGTCCTATCAACTATGTAGAGCAAGGGCCTGCCTAAAGGGATACAATTGGATTAGATAAACATTTAGCTGCTTATAGCAGATACTTCTGGCAAATCTAAAGTTGATTGCACATATATTCTACAGTCAGATTGTAACATGTATGATGAGCTTCACTTTGAATAGATTGTAAGACATCTAAATATCTTCCAACAAATAGCACACCACTGGAACACACCTACTTTTGCTGTACAAAGATCTATTAGATCAGTGGTTCTCAACCTTTCTAGTGCCGTGACCCCTTGATAAAGTTTCCCAAGTTGTGAGGACCCCTAACAGTAAAAAAAGTCGTAGCGTGGGTTGTCAACACCCAAGGCAAAACAAGTAATTTGCGCCCCTAACCCTTACATTTGTGCAGTATTAAAACCAGAGCTGTCTTAATGAGAGGGCACACCTGGGCACTTCCCCAAAGCAGCTGGTCCTTGAGCCCACGCTGCCCCAAAGTTGGGTGCCCCACTAAGAGTGATAGATGCAAATGGGAGGCATTCTGCCTCCTACCTACTTAGGACTAGATTCAGGTATAATTGCGTAATTTTGTGTTGGCGCAGCGTATGATGTTTACACTACGATGTCGCAACTTTTACAGGCAAGTGCTTTATTCACAAAGCACTTGCCTGTAAAGTTGAGGCGGCGTAGTGTAAATGGCCCGTCTTAAGTCAAATTGGGCGGGTAGGGGGAGTGTATTATCTAAATAACGCACGATCCCACGCCGAACGTACTGCGCATGCGCCAGCCATGAATTGATCCCAGTGCGCATGCTCCAAATCACGACGTTAACGCCACTTACGCAAAGCCCTATTCGCGAACTGTAACGGAATGCACCGTGACAGTCTGAGATATTCCTATGTCTAGGGTCACCTTATGTCCACTAGGGCCATAGGGTGACAAAGAATCATAATTCATATGTTACAGAAGACATTAAGATGGGACATTAATAATACTTCATATTGCAGGACTGAGATATCACAAGGAGTCGTGATGACATGACCAGGTCAGCCAGTGAGTCATACCTTTTGTATAATAGGCTATTGAAATATCCTAAGGTGTTGGCTATTCAATGTAAAGACACCCACTCTCACTGCCATTGTGTGACAAAGCTGTATAGAGAACTTATTCAACAGATGTCTGTGTTACTATTCAAGGTTAATTGAACCCTATTGATAATACGGTGCCGTCATGTCTAGCTACCAATTAAAGAATTATCCTCAGTGAGTGAATAGGGGGGTGGAGATTGCATTGTCCTGTGATTAACTGTATTATGCTGTACTGGATATAAGAAGCTGAGAAAATATTAATAAATTGTCATATCTTTGGAAGCAAGAACGGAGCGCTGTCTCGTTTATTCTGGGAAAGGATATGGATCGTGTATGCAATATTGTCGGAGTGTGTCAGATAAGCTTGTCGTGGTTGGATGGAAGGTTGTAAGCGGTGGTAACCGTTACATTGGTGGCAGCGGTGGGATGATTCCATCTTCAGAAGGACGGCTACAAGGACACATGACAATGGAGACGCTGTATGAACGGATGAAGCTCTCTTCCCTCATGGACTTACTGGAGAGCCGGGGCAGACCGGCCAGCAACCGTAAGAAAAGGGACATTATCGCAGAACTAGTCGAAATGAATAGAGCTAAGAGGCCCAGCATAACAGATAGGACACCCGAGGAAGAATTTTTTGATCGGGCTGTTAAACATGGACTGGCACAATATGGTCCTAATCCTCCGCCGGAGATCATAGACCGGGTTATAGCGGCTGTGGATGCCACCTTGCGACAGCGAAGAAGTGCGGCAGCAGCTGAAGAGAGAGGAGAGGTGCAGATACCAGTCTCCATTGAAGAGGAATTCCAAAGGAGGTTACAAGAGATGCGGATACAGCATAGAGGACCAGTATCAGAGGAGGTCCTGTTGGGATGGTCGGATGTGATTCGGTGCCAACTCTGGAAGGAAGCGTTAGCTCTGGAGCAGCAACACCAAGGAAAGGTCCTGCCCTCCATCTATGCAAGGTACTGGCCGCAGTATGACGTATGAATGCTGTTGTTGGGGGAACAACCGAAGCAGGAGTGGATAGCAGAGTTAAGCAGGCTGATCCGGGCAGAGATGCAGCTGGATGAGAGTGATAAGTTAGTCTTTTCTCGTAAGACATCAACGACACGACAGACAAGTTGCATTCGTCTTAGATGTATGTTTACTTCAGAATACACTGTAGTACAGAGGATCACTCCTTTCATAAGGATAGTGATAATGATTACAAAGTGTTACAGGCTTTTATAGAAAAGGCTAACATGGAAGTCTATGGAGGGCACAAGCTCAAATTTCAGATTACACAATCTTGCACAATACACATATACATGTCATTATTTATTATTTTGATAACTTCACATCTGGTCATCTGGTCATCGTGACCTAACTAGGGCGTTAAGTGAAAGGTTGTTTTGACAACCGAAGACAAGAGAAAAAGATAAATTTCATGCTGGGACTAATTAATTGATACTTATAAGGGAAGGGGCTTTCCAACAAACAATCTTTTCCGAGAATTCTTATAAAAATATTGGCTGTACATTTCATGTGAAAATAGGGAAAAACAAGGCTTCAACAACAAGTGGCAATACCAAAAGAATTCAGAAACATACTAGGGGAACTCTACATCAGAAGACATAGCCACATACGATTATACAGGGATATACAGATACAGATATAGGTACGTATATTCCTATCTTCTCAAGAGCTACAGAGCCCTCCGGTGGTATGTAGCCCAAGAGTGCCCGTTGTCAGCGGATGACAGCCCCACAGAAGGCTATGACTACGATGGCCTGGGATTGTTGTATTGGAGGATGTCCAGTGATCCCGACTTTGGGGATGATCGGGAGTGGCGCTTGGAGGACATAATGGAGTACAGAGAGGAAAAATTAAATATCTCGGGAGGCCACTGGTCACAGGAAGATTTAGAATTTCTGGCCATTCAAGAATGGGAGCTGGAGGTTGCCTACAGACAGCTGCTAGACTTGGCTCAGCAGCAGGGTGGGGCTCCCATTGCCTGGGACTATGAGGAAAGTTCAGATGACAACTGTGAACTCCTGGCTGATGAATCGGCAGTGGAAAATATGGAGATTTTCATCCCTAAAGTCGAAGCGGATGGTGTGGAGTTCCAGGGAGCCGGGGCGGTTGGCCCCCCTCTCCAGCAACAAGCTGAGGTGGTAAAGCTGTTACCCCCAGCTGAATCACTGGCAACAGAGCAGGGTACCCCAAGCCTCTGCTCCCAACTAGCAAAAGAGGGGGACCCTGTGGTAGTGGATGGGACTGTGGTCTCCACTCACAGCAACACAGCGGAAGAGCTGGCAAAAGAACAGAGGGTCCCGGACCTCTGCTTTCCACTAACGGAAGAGGGGGACACTGTGGTGGTGGATGGGACTGTGGTCTCCACTCACAGCAACCCAGAGGAAGAGCTGGCAACAGAGCAGAGTGTCATAGGCCTCTGCTCCTCGCTAACAGAAGAGGGGGATCCTGTGGTAGTGGATGGGACTATGGTCTCCGCTCGCAGCAACCCAGCGGAAGAGCTGGCAACAGAGCAGAGGGTCATAGGCCTCTGCTCCTCACTAACAGAAGAGGGGGTTCCTGGGGTAGTGGATGGGACTTCAGTCTCCACTGGCACAACCCCAGAAAATGGTACAGGACTGGGACAGGAGGATGTCTGCTTTGCTTTGCAAGCACCAGGGGGTTTTCACCAAGCACCAGTGGATGGGACTTCAGTCTCCACTGGTATACCCCAGGAAGGGGGGGTAGTTGGCCCAGACCCCCAACAGCATGATGGACTGAGCCCAGCTACCCTGCCTTCTCCCCAGCGGCAGGCGTGTTCTCTGAGAGAGGCAGAGGTTGGCGGGGGGAGTAATGCTCAGTTTGGAGCCATTTATTTGGGGTACAGTATGGATACCAGCATTGGAGGACGGGAACTACTGACGGACTTCGGAGTCAACCCGTTTGGGGTTACCACCTGTGTCCGTCTCCCACCGAAAGGGGAGAGATGTAACGGAATGCACCGTGACAGTCTGAGATATTCCTATGTCTAGGGTCACCTTATGTCCACTAGGGCCATAGGGTGACAAAGAATCATAATTCATATGTTACAGAAGACATTAAGATGGGACATTAAAAATGGGGGACCAAGGGGGGAAATCCACATACTAAACCAAAATAGTATATATTAAAAAAAAAAAAAAATAAAGTCATTAAAACAGAAGGAAAATAAAGAGAACCACAGATGATGCAATGACTATAATGATAAGCGAAGGGCGGAAAGACCCGTGAGCTGGTCATCTGGTATTACCTTGGGTCGTGACTGATGTGGAAAAAAAAAAAAGATGGGACATTAATAATACTTCATATTGCAGGACTGAGATATCACAAGGAGTCATGATGACATGACCAGGTCAGCCAGTGAGTCATACCTTTTGTATAATAGGCTATTGCAATATCCTAAGGTGTTGGCTATTCAATGTAAAGACACCCACTCTCACTGCCATTGTGTGACAAAGCTGTATAGAGAACTTATTCAACAGATGTCTGTGTTACTATTCAAGGTTAATTGAACCCTATTGATAATACGGTGCCGTCATGTCTAGCTACCAATTAAAGAATTATCCTCAGTGAGTGAATAGGGGGGTGGAGATTGCATTGTCCTGTGATTAACTGTATTATGCTGTACTGGATATAAGAAGCTGAGAAAATACTAATAAATTGTCATATCTTTGGAAGCAAGAACGGAGCGCTATCTCGTTTATTCTGGGAAAGGATATGGATCGTGTATGCAATATTGTCGGAGTGTGTCAGATAAGCTTGTCGTGGTTGGATGGAAGGTTGTAAGCGGTGGTAACCGTTACACGAACGTTTAACGTAAACGACGGGAAAAAAACGATGGCACGCCGTCCATACTTAACATTGCCTGCGCCTCATACAGCAGGCATAACATTACGACGGACCTACGCTAACGACGTAAAAAAAATGCGCCGGCCGGGCGTACGTTCGGGAATAGGCGTATAGGCTCATTTGCATATTTTAGACGGGAACGCCACCTAGCGTCCAGCCTAAATATGAAAATAAGATACGACGGCATAAGAGACTTACGCAAGTCGGAGCTAATGGAAATCTATGCGTAACTGATTCTACGAATCAGTCACATAGATAGGAGGGCTCAGACGCAGAGATAAGACAGCTTATCTGGAGATAAGCCGTCGTATCTCTTTCCTGAATCTGGCCCTTAACCACTTAACCCCCGGACCATATTGCTGCCCAATGACCAGAGCACTTTTTGTGATTCGGCACTGCGTCGCTTTAACTGACAATTGCGCGGTCGTGCGATGTGGCTCCCAAACAAAATTGGCGTCCTTTTTTTCCCACAAATAGAGCTTTCTTTTGGTGGTATTTGATCATCTCTGCGGTTTTTATTTTTTGCGCTATAAACAAAAATAGAGCGACTATTTTGAAAAAAATTCAATATTTTTTACATTTTGCTATAATAAATATCCCCACGGATTTTTTTTTCCTCAGTTTAGGCCGATACGTATTCTTCTTCTACATATTTTTCGTTAAAAAAAAATCGCAATTAGCGTTTATTGATTGCTTTGCGCCAAATTTATAGCGTTTACAAAAAAGGAGGTAGTTTTAAGGCATTTCTATTAATATTTTGTTTTACTAGTAATGGCGGCGATCAGCGTTTTTTTTCAGTACCGAGACATTATGGCGGACACATCGGACAATTTTGACAAATTTTTGGGACCATTGGCATTTTTATAGCGATCAATGCTATAAAAATGCATTGGATTACTATAAACATGCCATTGGCAGTGAAGGGGTTAACAATAGGGGGCAGGGAAGGGGTTAAGTGTGTTCCTGGGTGTGTTCTAACTGTATGGGGGGGTGGACTCACTAGGGGAAATCACTGATCTTCTATTCATACATTGTATGAACGGAAGATCAGCGTTTCCCCCGCTGACAGGACCGAGAGCACAAAGCTCCCGGTCCCCACTCTGTAACGAACGAGCGCGCGTGCCCAGCAGAGATCGCGCCCGCCGGCCACGCGCGCGGGACTCGGGGGCCGCCGGCGGCATGCGAGCGCCCCCTAGTGGCCGCAAAAATGCGGACGTATAGCTACGGGCTCTCGCCCAGGAGAGCCACCGTCCCGCCGTATATTGGCGGTGGGCGGCCGGCTAGAGGTTAATGTCTGTTTACCGGCACTGTCATCATTGTAGGGGCCACAGAACATTACTTTGCCCAGGGGCCCATGATGCTATTAAGACGGCCCTGATTAAAACCCCTTATGGTACATTTAAGTATGTACCACTCTTTGTACTCCTTACTTTCCCTTTTATCTCTCTATCCTAATTTCTTCTTTTTTTCCCCCCATCCCTCAATCTAGCCGTCTTTCTTGCTCTCTCTCAATCTTTCTCTCCCTTTTTATTTGTTGTTCCCCCTCTTTTCCTTTCCACGTATTCTCTATTTGTACTGGCTGGGAGAGTTGGGATGAGTGGCAGTGCTGGTGGGAGAGTTCTGATTAGCCAACATAGGTGCTCTTGATCAAGGTCATTTGATGATCTGAGAACTGTAGTGGGGACTTTTAATGGGAACTGTAATCACAGGTAGTGCTACTCACTATGTCTCCCACTTCATATTCCTCACAAGTCAGCTGACCTAAAGTCTCTGCCCCCTAGCCATGTTGTGAACTGAATGGGCGGCTGCAAAGAGGCTGAGTGGGCGGCTTTGGGCTCCAGGGACAGCCCTGCTGGGTGGCTGCAAAAGAGGTGCGGGCTTTAGGAACAGCCCAGGATTTTGTGACCCCTGGCAAATCATCATTTGACCCCTGAAGGGGTCCCGACCCCCAGGTTGAGAACCACTGTATTAGATGAAATTAGAAATGTTTTTTAGCTACATGTTCTGGTGACATTGCTATTACTTCTGAAACTACACAAGAGTCACCGTCAATAACTCAATGCAGGGCAGGACACATCAGATACAGGACAACAGCAGGATTGCAGGCACACTGTGCATTGACACAGTGGGGGAGATTTACTAAAAATTAAATATGCAAAATCTGGTGCAGCTCTAAATAGAAACCAATCAGCTTCCAGGTTTTATTGTCAAAGCTTAATTGAACAAGCTGAATTTAGAAACCGATTGGCTACCATGCACAGTTGAACTAGATTCTGGGTGCGCTCTGCCCCAGTGTTCTGTTATTCTTAGCGTGGAAGAAGGAAAGCATACTGAAAACACCATAATGGGATTTGCAGCCTGTGGCTAGTAATGTCATCCCAAGAAGGAAGCACTGCAGGGGTGAAGATTATGGCAGTATTACCAAGCATTAACCTTTCACACAGACAATCAAAGAAACTAAAGTAGAATTAAATGCAAAAGTTTTTATTTCTGGGTAGATTTTTTTTATTTTATTTTTTTTGCGGCTGCCTGTGCCCCCTCTTTAGAGAGATACACCTCCTTGTTTACAGTTATTGAAAGTGAGGCATTTCCTCTCATTTTTGGTTTTGGCTATGGGACAGGAAGTGAAGGTAAATCTCCCCAAGATGCTTATAGTTCTACTTTAATCAGGGGGGTTCATAAAAAGTGCCTAAGACACTCTAAGACACTAGGTACTTATATCTGGGTCACTCACTGCTGCAGTGAGTGGCACTGCAGTGTTCCTATGGACACTAGGGCCTCAGTGCAATTGTGCTTCCTCCCTGCTGCTGCAACTGTGATGCAGAAAGCGCAGTGGTGGGGAGTTTTTATATGGGGGGGGGACAAAGTGATGAATATTCACAGGCACTCCTTACCCAACAGATCCAGTTCTTTTGTGATTGACAGCAGACAGTGGGTGGGTCCTTGGACAGTAACCAGCCTGTTATTGCCTTTAGAATTCACAAACTGCCTGCTTGTCAATATTAAAGAGAGTGCAAACCCGAGAGGGAACTCTGCCAAGTTCTGCACACTGCAACATCACTGATTGTTAAGAGGCTGTTCGTTGTGAAGTGAGCAAAACAGCATCCTTAACAACAAGGCCGATCCTAGGGTCACATGCGCCTGGGTGGAGAAATATTTCTGGCGCCCCTACAAGGGCGTGGCCACCTTACTAACTCCTCCCCCTTTACACGTGTTTCTATGGCAACGATTCAAACACAGAGATGCTCGCCTAAGGAGTTATTGTTACACTGGGATCCTCTCATGATCTCTTAAATAAAATACAGAAAGAGAAGCAGAGTACTCTAATTGGACCTTGAGGGGAGTCTCTCTAATGGACACAGAGAGGGCCTCTGTTAGAGAGTCTGTTTAGAAAGAGCCCCCCAGACATAATACAGGAGATGGTCAGAGACTTCTAACATGATACAGGAGATAGTCAGAGACTGCAGACATAGTACGGGAGATCAATGCAGTCTACCATTGCTCACCAATTGTAGCCTACCAGTGCCCACAAAATGCAGCCTTATTAGTGCCAACCAAATGCAGCCTATCAGTGCCCATCAAATGCAGCCTATCAGTGCCCATCAAATGCAGCCTATCAGTGCCCATCAAATGCAGCCTATCAGTGCCCATCAAATGCAGCCTACCAGTGCCCATCAAATGCAGCCTACCAGTGCCCATCAAATGCAGCCTACCAGTGCCCATCAAATGCAGCCTACCAGTGCTCACCAAATGCAGCCTACTAGTGCCCACCAATTGTAGCCTTATAATTGCTTACCATTTTCAGACTACCAGTGCCCCTGGATCACACAGAAGAGCAATATCCTGCCGTCACAGAGCTTGGAGTTGATTCGCCCAGGCAGCCACTGTAACAAAGACCGACTCGCGGCTCCTATGGTACACATCACACTGATTATACTGACTATACGCCCATATACCCCCCACCCTGATTACACCTCTCCAGATATCCCTACCCTGATTACCCTACTTGGGGGCTGAAAGAGAGATCAGGCTCAGAGAGAGAGGTAGGGCTGAAAGAGATGGAGGTGGACAGAGAAGGGGGTTTAGTGAGAGAGGTCAGGCTGCTGAGAGAGAGAGAGGTGGGGCTGAGAGAGAGAGGGGTGAGACTGAGAGAGAGAGGGGTGAGGAGAGAGAGGGGTGAGGCTGAGAGAGAGAGGGGGATAAGGCAGAGAGAGATGGGTGAGGATAAGAGAGAGAGATGGGGTGAGGCTAAGAGAGAGAGGGGGTAAGGCAGAGAGAGAGAGGTGAGGCTGAGAGAGAGAGAGAGAGAGAGAGAGATGAGGCAGAGAGAGAGAGATGAGGCAGAGAGAGAGATGAGGCAGAGAGAGAGAGAGAGATGAGATGAGATGAGACAGAGAGAGAGATGAGGCAGAGAGAGAGAGATGAGACAGAGAGAGAGAGAGATATGAGAGAGAGATGAGGCATAGAGAGAGAGAGATATGAGAGAGATGAGGCAGAGAGAGAGAGATATGAGAGAGATGAGAGAGATATGAGAGAGATGAGAGAGAGATGAGGCAGAGAGAGAGAGAGAGATGAGGCCGAGAGAGATGAGGCAGAGAGAGAGAGATGAGGCAGAGAGAGAGAGAGATGAGGCCAAGAGAGAGAGAGATGAGGCCAAGAGAAAAAGAGATGAGGCCGAGAGAGAGAGAGAAAGAGAGAGAGAGACAGAGAAAGAGAGATGAGGCTAAGGAAGAAAGATGAGGCCGAGAGATAGAGATGAGGCTGAGAGAGAGAGAGATGAGGCCTGTAACGGTCACCACCGTTTACGATATCCATCCCATTGCCCCAACCACGCCAGCTTATCCAACAGCCCAACAATCCAAGTAGACACGATCCATTCCCCAGAATTAAGACGAGACAAGCTCTGTTCTCTCTGGTTTCAAATGTATGAATGTTTTCATGGTCAACTCAGCTGGTTCTTATACAGTTACACGGGGGGCTTCAATCACATTCTTTTAGTTAATGACATTCAGGTGCGTTAATTATCCCCCAGACGTCCCGACTCTTAATAAGTGATTCACCTGCAGAATAAACATTCCTATGTCAGACGTTCTGTCTCCGACAAAAAGTATTCACACCTGATCATCAACAGGTTTTAAGGCAGTGTTATCACTCAATGAAATGTCTTTCAGGAGCCAGCCTCAATTAACACCTCAACAGCCTGTTACACAGAGGAATGAGTCACTGTTGACCGGTAGGGTCAGAATAAGCCAACAACTTGTAATATCTTGTAATATCTCAAGATATCCTGCAATACATGATTTATCAGTAATGTCCCATCTCATGTAATTTATGATATAATTTCTCAGTCACCCTATGCCCCTATTGGACATAGGGTGACCCTAGACATGAGTCATTGGTGACGCCGGCACAGAAGCACCCCGCATTCCTTCAAAAGTCTCTGGGTGTCACGGGCCATTCTGTTACAAGGCCGAGAGAGAGAGATGAGGCCGAGAGAGAGAGATGAGGCCAAGAGAGAGAGAGAGATGAGGCCGAGAGAGAGAGAGAGATGAGGCCGAGAGAGAGAGATGAGGCAGAGAGAGAGAGATGAGGCTGAGAGAGATGAGGCTGAGAGAGTGTTGAGGCTGAGAGATAGAGAGAGAGAGAGTGTGGTGAGGCTGAGAGAGATGAGGCAGAGAGAGACAGAGAGATGAGGCAGAGAGAGAGAGAGAGATGAGGCAGAGAGAGAGAGAGAGAGATGAGGCAGAGAGAGAGAAAGAGAGAGAGAAGAGGCAGAGAGAGAGATGAGAGAGAGATGATGCAGAGAGAGAGAGAGAGAGATGATGCAGAGAGAGAGAGAGAGAGAGAGATAGAGAGAGAGATGAGGCAGAGAGAGAGAGATGAGGCAGAGAGAGAGAGAGAGATGAGAGAGAGAGATGAGAAAGAGAGAGAGATGTGAGAGAGAGATGAGCCAGAGAGAGAGAGAGAGATGAAGCCGAGAGAGAGAGATGAGGCCGAGAGAGAGAGATGAGGCAGAGAGAGAGAGAGAGATGAGGCTGAGAGAGAGAGATGAGGCAGAGAGAGAGAGATGAGGCTGAGAGAGATGAGGCTGAGAGAGTGTTGAGGCTGAGAGATAGAGAGAGAGAGAGTGTGGTGAGGCTGAGAGAGATGAGGCAGAGAGAGACAGAGAGATGAGGCAGAGAGAGAGAGAGAGATGAGGCAGAGAGAGAGAGAGAGAGATGAGGCAGAGAGAGAGAAAGAGAGAGAGAAGAGGCAGAGAGAGAGATGAGAGAGAGATGATGCAGAGAGAGAGAGAGAGATGATGCAGAGAGAGAGAGCGAGAGAGAAAGATGATGCAGAGATAGAGAGAGAGAGAGAGATAGAGAGAGAGATGAGGCAGAGAGAGAGAGATGAGGCAGAGAGAGAGATGAGGCAGAGAGAGAGAGAGAGATGAGAGAGAGAGATGAGAGAGAGAGAGATGTGAGAGAGAGATGAGCCAGAGAGAGAGAGAGAGATGAAGCCGAGAGAGAGAGATGAGGCCGAGAGAGAGAGATGAGGCAGAGAGAGAGAGAGATGAGGCCAAGAGAGAAAGAGATGAGGCCGAGAGAGAGAGAGATGAGGCCGAGAGAGAGAGAGAGATAAGGCCGAGAGAGAGAGACATGAGGCAGAGAGAGAGAGAGATGAGGCAGAGAGAGAGAGATGAGGCAGAGAGAGAGAGATGAGGCTGAGAGAGAGAGAGATGAGGCCAAGAGAGAGAGAGAATGAGAGAGAGACAGAGAGAGAGAGATGAGGCTGAGAGAGAAAGATGAGGCCGAGAGATAGAGATAAGGCCGAGAGAGAGAGATGAGGTCTGTAATGGTCACCACCGTTTACGATATCCATCCCATTGCCCCAACCACGCCAGCTTATCCAACAGCCCAACAATCCAAGTAGACACGATCCATTTCCCAGAATTAAGACGAGACAAGCTCTGTTCTCTCTGGTTTCAAATGTATGAATGTTTTCATGGTCAACTCAGCTGGTTCTTATACAGTTACAAGTGGGGCTTCAATCACATTCTTATAGCTAATGACATTCAGGTGCGTTAATTATCCCCCAGACGTCCCGACTCTCAATAAGTGATTCACCTGCAGAATACACATTCCTATGTCAGAAGTTCTGTCTCCGACAAAAAGTATTCACACCTGATTATCAATAGGTTTTAAGGCAGTGTTATCACTCAATGAAATGTCTTTCAGGAGCCAGCCTCAATTAACACCTCAACAGCCTGTTACACAAAGGAATGAGTCACTGTTGACCAGTAGGGTCAGAATAAGCCAACAACTTGTAATATCTTGTAATATCTCAAGATATCCTGCAATACATGATTTATCAGTAATGTCCCATCTCATGTAATTTATGATATAATTTCTCAGTCATCCTATGCCCCTATTGGACATAGGGTGACCGTAGACATAAGAGTCATTGGTGACTCCGGCACAGGAGCACCCCACATCCCTCAAAAGTCTCTGGGTGTCACGGGCCATTCTGTTACAAGGCCGAGAGAGAGATATGAGGCCGAGAGAGAGATGAGGCCGAGAGAGAGAGAGATGAGGCCGAGAGAGAGAGAGAGAGATGAGGGAGAGAGAGAGAGAGATGAGGCAGAGAGAGAGAGATGAGAGAGAGATGATGCAGAGAGAGAGAGAGAGAGATGATGCAGAGAGAGAGAGAGAGAGAGAGAGAGATGATGCAGAGAGAGAGAGGATGCAGAGAGAGAGAGAGATAGAGAGAGAGAGATGAAAGAGAGATGAGGCAGAGAGAGAGAGAGAGATGAGGCAGAGAGAGAGAGAGATGAGGCAGAGAGAGAGAGAGAGAGAGATGAGGCAGAGAGAGAGAGATGAGGCAGAGAGAGAGAGAGATGAGGAGGCAGAGAGAGAGAGATGAGAGAGAGAGATGAGAGAGATGATAGAGAGAGATGAGCTAGAGAGAGAGAGAGAGATAAGGCCGAGTGAGAGAGAGATGAGGCCGAGAGAGAGAGAGATGAGGCCGAGAGAGAGAGATGAGGCAGAGAGAAAGAGAGAGATGAGAGAGAGAGATGAGAGAGAGAGAGAGAGAGATGAGAGAGAGAGATGAGAGAGAGATGAGCCAGAGAGAGAGAGAGAGATAAAGCCGAGTGAGAGAAAGATGAGGCCGAGAGAGAGAGATGAGGCCGAGAGAGAGAGAGAGAGAGATGAGGCCGAGAGAGAGAGAGATGAGGCAGAGAGAGAGAGAGAGATGAGGCAGAGAGAAAGAGATGAGGCTGAGAGAGAGATGAGGCCGAGAGAGAGAGAGAGAGAAAGAGAGAGAGACAGAGAGAGAGAGATGAGGCTGAGAGAGAGAGATGAGGCCTGTAACGGTCACCACAGTTTACGATATCCATCCCATTGCCCCAACCACGCCAGCTTATCCAACAGCCCAACAATCCAAGTAGACACAATCCATTCCCCAGAATTAAGACGAGACAAGCTCTGTTCTCTCTGGTTTCAAATGTATGAATGTTTTAATGGTCAACTCAGCTGGTTCTTATACAGTTACAAGTGGGGCTTCAATCACATTCTTTATGACATGCAGGTGCGTTAATTATCCCCCAGACGTCCCGACTCTCGATAAGTGATTCGCCTGCAGAATACACATTCCTATGTCAGAAGTTCTGTCTCCGACAAAATGTATTCACACCTGATTATCAATAGGTTTTAAGGCAGTGTTATCACTCAATGAAATGTCTTTCAGGAGCCAGCCTCAATTAACACCTCAACAGCCTGTTACACAGAGGAATGAGTCACTGTTGACCAGTAGGGTCAGAATAAGCCAACAACTTGTAATATCTTGTAATATCTCAAGATATCCTGCAATACATGATTTATCAGTAATGTCCCATCTCATGTAATTTATGATATAATTTCTCAGTCACCCTATGCCCCTATTGGACATAGGGTGACCCTAGACATAAGAGTCATTGGTGACTCCGGCACAGGAGCACCCCGCATCCCTCAAAAGTCTCTGGGTGTCACAGGCCATTCTGTTACAAGGCCGAGAGAGAGAGAGATGAGGCAGAGAGAGAGAGAGATGAGGCCGAGAGAGAGAGAGAGATGAGGCAGAGAGAGAGATATGAGGCCGAGAGAGAGAAAGAAATGAGGCTGAGAGAGAGAGCGGTTAGGCTGAGAGAGAGAGAGAGCGATGAGGCTGAGAGAGCGATGAGGCTGAGAGAGCGATGAGGCTGAGAGAGAGAGAGATGTGGCTAAGAGAGAGAGATGTGTCTAAGAGAGAGATGGGGCTAAGAGAGAGATGAGGCTAAGAGAGAGAGCGAGAGAGAGAGAGATGAGGCTGAGAGAGAGAGAGAGAGATGAGGCTGAGAGAGAGATGAGGCTAAGAGAGAGATGAGGCTAAGAGAGAGAGAGATGAGGCTGAGAGAGAGAGAGAGACACAGCTGAGAGAGAGATGAGGCTGAGAGAGCAATGAGGCTGAGAGAGCGATGAGGCTGAGAGAGCGATGAGGCTGAGAGAGTGGTGAGGCTGAGAGAGCGGTGAGGCTGACAGAGCGGTGAGGCTGACAGAGAGAGAGAGAGAGAGGAGGCTAAGAGAGAGATTTGGAGAGAGATGAGGCTGAGAGAGAGAGAGATGAGGCTGAGAGAGAGAGAGAGGTGAGGCTGAGAGAGAGAGAGAGAGAGATGAGGCTGAGAGAGAGAGAGATGAGGCTGAGAGAGAGATGAGGCTGAGAGAGAGATGAGGCTGAGAGAGAGAGAGACGAGGCTGAGAGAGAGACGAGGCTGAGAGAGACACGAGGCTGAGAGAGCAACGAGGCTGAGAGAGCGATGAGGCTGAGAGAGCGATGAGGCTGAGAGAGTGATGAGGCTGAGAGAGAGAGAGCGGTGAGGCTGAGAGAGCGGTGAGGCTGACAGAGAGAGAGAGATGAGGCTAAGAGAGAGATGTGGAGAGAGATGAGGCTGAGAGAGAGAGAGATGAGTCTGAGAGAGAGAGAGAGAGATGAGGCTGAGAGAGAGAGAGAGAGATGAGGCTGAGAGAGAGAGATGAGGCTGAGAGAGAGATGAGGTTGAGAGAGAGATGAGGCAGAGAGAGAGATGAGGCTGAGGGAGAGAGAGACAATGCTGAGAGAGAGAGAGACAAGGCTGAGAGAGAGAGACGATACAAAGAGAGAGAGAGAGACGAGACAGAGAGAGAGAGATGAGGCTGAGAGAGAGAGATGAGGCTGAGAGAGAGACAAGACAGAGAGAGAGAGAGACGAGACAGAGAGAGAGAGAGACGAGACAGAGAGAGAGAGACGAGGCTGAGAGAGACGAGGCTGAGAGAGAGAGAAACAAGGCTGAGAGAGAGAGAGAGAGATGAGGCTGAGAGAGAGGGTAGTGGACAGAGAGGGGCGGCTGAGTAAGAGAGGGTAGTGGACAGAGAAGGGGGCTGAGAGAAATGAGGGTAGTGGACAGAGAGGGGGCTGAGATAAAGAGGTGGGGCTGAGAAAGAGTGTAGTGGACAGAGAGGGGGCTCAGTGAGATAGGGGCTCAGAGAGAGGATAGTGTACAGAGAGGGGTGCTGACAGAGAGAGGTGGGGCTTAGAGAGATGGAGTGGCTAAGAGAGAGAGAGAGAGGTGGGGCTGAGAGAAAGAGGGGGTAGTGAACAGAGAGGGGGCTGAGAGAGGATAGTGGACAGAGGGGGCTGAGAGAGGGGGGCTGAGAGAGAGAGAGGTGAGGCTGAGAGAGAGAGAGAGAGAGACGAGGCTGAGAGAGAGAGACGAGGCTGAGAGAGCGATGAGGCTGAGAGAGCGATGAGGCTGAGAGAGAGAGAGCGGTGAGGCTTAGAGAGCGATGAGGCTGAGAGAGAGATGAGGCTGAGAGAGAGAGAGAGAGATGAGGCTGAGAGAGAGACAATGCTGAGAGAGAGACAAGGCTGAGAGAGAGAGAGAGAGAGAGAGACGATACAGAGAGAGAGAGAGAGACGAGACAGAGAGAGAGATGAGGCTGAGAGAGAGAGAGACAAGACAGAGAGAGAGAGACGAGACAGAGAGAGAGAGACGAGGCTGAGAGAGACGAGGCTAAGAGAGAGAGAGAGAGAGATGAGGCTGAGAGAGATGAGGCTGAGAGAGAGGGTAGTGGACAGAGAGGGGGCTGAGTAAGAGAGGGGAGTGGACAGAGAAGGGGGCTGAGAGAAATGAGGGTAGTGGGGGGGCGTGGCCGGCAGCCGAGGCGGATGGCTGTGTGAGGAGAGAGCTCCGTGTAACCCGCCAGCATCTACACCTTCCCAGTGACTAATTTAGATGACTAAGGCTCCATCTAGCTCGGGGTCACTCTTGGGCACCCCTGGGTGACAATGGGGAAAAGAAAGAAGGAGAAGGGGCCTGCGGAAGCTGACCGACTTTTACCCGTCGGCGAGTACACCTAGGCCGCAAGATGGCGCTGGGGCCTCGGACTCGCGTTACAGCCCGTGCGGCGATCGAGGCGTCGGATCGGATCCGACTCATGGAAGAGGCCCGCAATCCTCCCACAGCGCCAGCGGAGGATCATCGCTAGGGGCATCCCCGATCAGCAGCCCTCAGAAATCGGCCCAGAAGCGCTCATCAGCCCACAGGTATGCAGGGGAGATGGGGACCGCATGTAACTCTCAGGACAGCACTAGAGACTTTGTGGAGCAGCTTAATGAATTCCCCACCACTGGACAACCCCTTAGTGACACGACTATGAGGGACATGCTGATTACTCTTAGGGGATCCCTGCACAAAGATATGATGGCATGTGTCACCCAGCTCACGGGGGAAGTATCAGTCATAGGAGAACGAATCTCACACGTGGAGGACAAGATGGGGGAGTTCTCAGAAGCCCATAATGAGCTTGTGGATGCACATAATGACACTGAGAATGACATGCAAGTGATGAGGGATAAGCTCACAGAATTAGAGGACAGATCCAGAAGGAACAATATCAAACTTAGGGGAGTGGAGGAATCTGTTGCCCCAGCTGAACTCAGGTACTATGTCCAATCCTTCATCGCCGCATTGCTGCCTGATACCCCCAAACAAGAAGTGATAGTGGATAGAGCACATCGCCTTCCTAAACCAAAATTTCTCCCAGATACAGTACCACGAGACGTAATCGCTCGCATTCATTTCTTTCATGTGAAAGACGATCTCATGCGATTCTCTAGGAAGAACCACCCCCTGCCTGGCCCTTACTCAGCGATCGCCATTTTCGCCGACCTGTCCAAACCTAATATGCAGGCACGCAAGAATTTGTCATCCATGACTAAATTACTACAGAATCACAAAATCCCCTACTCTTGGGGCTTCCCGACTAAGCTGCTCATCACAAGAGAAAACCGTACCTATGTCATTACAAACCTTGAGGATGGCCTGGCCCTGGCCAAAAAGTGGGATCTCCTTCCAGAAGACCCTGGAGATTCAGTACGAGATCTAAATCTCCCAAGATTGTCCCCAGAGTGGCGTAAAACCTGACATGATTGCCTTAGAAATCTGCCATATGCCATGGCAACTACCTTGGTCATTTCGTTATCTCTGACAGATGCAGGGGCGGAACGCGAGGAGCTGTTTACCCCCCACAAGTATTGCGGAGTCTTTCGCACTTTGTGAGACTTTTCACGTTTTTATGTACTGGTTTACCTTTTTCTTCCCTTTTTTTTTTCTTCTGTTCTAATCGTACCACAGGATTACTATGAACCAAACTCATCCATGCTGAAATCTCCCTATTCGGTACCTCCTTGCAATATGTTGGACTTCTGGCCAAGTGTCTCTAATACAACATCGCCACCTTCAGGTAACGTGATAATGCCTGTTTCAAATTTTGAGTTTTACCTAACTTTTGCTGAACGTTCTCTATTTCTGCTCTGATGGCATTGTCAATTGTATCCATGAACGTCAATGGCTTGAACAGCCCATTCAAACGAAGCGCCATGTGGAAAGAGATGGTGCGGCTTAAAAGTGATGTGGTCTGCATCCAGGAGACTCACTTTAAGTCCTCCAAACATCCCAAATGCTCGCATAGAGCTTACCCGTATATTTTTCAGGCAATGGCTCCTGTCAAAAAGAGAGGAGTGATGGTGGCCGTTAAGCACTCTATTGCATTTAAACTGCACAACGTTGTCTGCGACCCTAATGGAAGATACATAATTCTCATATGTGACCTGAATCAATCTACCTATACCCTAGTCAACCTATATGCGTCAAACAAAAGACAACCAAGGTTTCTAACGGCCCTACTGAAAAGAGTGGAGAAAATCAAACAAGGATCCCTGCTCCTCTGTGGGGACTTTAATTGTGTCCCTGACAGGTCCATGGACTACTCGCAACCTCTGTCGACAAGGAGGACAGAACTCTGATCACTTATAGCGGAACATGAACTGTACGACACATGGCGTTGCTACCATTCTTCAGAAAGGGACTATACCCATTACTCGTGTCCACATCGGGTTTATTCTAGAATAGACCTGGTGCTTTCTGACCTGCCTCTCTTGCAAAGAACTATTTCAGTGAAAATTCACTCGATAACCTGGTCAGACCATGCACCAGTGTCCATCTCCCTTCAAGACAAGAACACTGACCCTCCAGTCTATCTTTGGAGGAACAATGTTGACATTCTCTCTGACTCTACCCAAAATGCTAGACTAGGGGTACAACTTCAGGATTTTTTTCAGTTTAATGATACTAAGATTGCATCTTTATGGTGCTCACATAAGGCATTCAGTAGGGGTCTGTTGATACAAACAGCAGCCAGGGAGAAGAGGAGGAGGGCGGCACTGCTGCAGGGGTTGCTAGGGGAAATACAAAAGTTAGAAACCCTACACAAACAAAGTCCCTCTCCTGCGACGGAATCTGACCTACTTGCGTGCAGACATAAGCTCCGTCTCATGCTGATTACGTCACATCAGAAGTGTTTGCGAAAGATTAAGGCCATGTACTATGCCCACAGCAATAAGGCAGGGAAGCTCCGGCCCAAATATATCAAAAAGCGTCAGCAGCAATCTAAATTGTCCTCCCTTAGAGATCCGCATAGCCAATGCTTTCATGAAATACTATAGAGACCTTTATAACCTTCACCTAGATGCAGACACTCCACAGCCCACTGACGCGTCCATCAACTAATTTCTCAACTCTTTGACACTGCCCTCTCTATCCTCCTCCCAACTGATGTCACTCAACGCCCCTATTCAACAAGCTGAAGTAAGCGAAGTCATCAAAACCCTCCCCAAAAATAAATCACCGGGTGTAGACGGTTTCTCCTCAGAATACTATACAATATTTTCTCACATACTAACTCCGTATTTATGTACCCTATTCAACAGTGTCGCCTCCTCGTCGACGTTCCCAGAAGAAATGCTAGAAGCTACCATTGTGACTTTGCCAAAACCAGGTAAGAAGCCGGATTCACCACAAAATGTTAGGCCTATTTCGCTTTTAAATACAGATCTCAAGATCTATGCTAAAATCTTAGCAAATCGATTAGCATCCATCACTCCATTTTTAGTTAAGGCCGGCCAGGTTGGCTTTGTGAAGGGGAGGCAGGCCCCTGATGGCACTAGGCGATTATTTAATTTGTTGTACTTATTAGAATGTCGAGGAACCCCTGCAGCGTTTTTGCCGTTGGACGCAGAAAAAGCCTTTGACAGGGTGCATTGGGGGTACCTTAGGGCAACCCTGCAAAAATTTGGACTTCAAGGCTCTATATTATCAGCCATCTCTGCATTATACACGTGTCCCTCAGCCAGGGTTTTCTCGTCCAACGCCATCTCCGACAAATTCTATATCACTAACGGGACCCGCCAGGGGTGTCCACTATCCCCGATAATCTTCACGCTAATGATGAAGCCCCTTGCTGTAGCTATCAGATCTGACACAGACATATCTGGGATTAGTGATGAGCGGAATACGCCATATTCGATTTCGCGATATTTCGCGAATATTTCAAAGAATATTCGCGAATATTCGTTAATATCGAATATTCGTGATATTAAAAAAAAAAAATTGCGAATTTTCGCCAATGCGAATTTTCGCTAATGTGAATTTTCGCTAATGCGAAATTTCACGTTTTCTTTTTTTTTTTTTTATAAAATATCACGAATATTCGATATTTACGAATATTCGGTATATTTTATAAAAAAAAAAGCAAAATTTCACATATGCGGTCGCGAATATTCGTAAATATCGAATATTCGTGATATTTTATAAAAAAAAAAAAAAAAAACGTGAAATTTCGCTATTGCGAAATTTCGCCATTGCGAAATTAATGCGAAATTGATTGCGAATTTTTTGCGAAATTTGAAAAATTTGAATATTCGAAATAGCGAATATTCGCCGCGATATTCGAGATATTCGCGAATACTCGAATATGCAATATTCGTAGCGAATATTCGCAATGCGAATATTCGTGAGCAACACTATCTGGGATTAGTGTGGCTAATGAGGTCCACAAGATAGGCTTATTCGCGGATGACGTGATCTTGACTGTGACTAATCCGGCTTCTTCCCTGGACAAAGTGCAAAAGGTTTTATGTGAATTTGGCGCAGTGTCATACTACAAGTTAAATGTTGCTAAGTCTTGTGTATTGCCTGTCAATATTCCTAAAAATCAGATAGCTCAACTTAAAGGTAGGTTTAAGTTTCAGTGGATGACCACAAGTATCGCATACTTGGGCGTTAAACTGTTTTTTCCCTCCACTGCTACTTATCATATTAATTTTGATTCTCTTTTGGACGTTATCAAAGCTGACTTGGCACACATCTCCACTTTTGAACTATCCTGGCTGGGAAAAATAGCTGCCCTGAAAATGTTTCTATTACCTAAGATTATTTATTACTTCCGCACCATCCCTATACTTATTCCTGACTCTTTCTTTGCCAATGTTGATAAACTGTTTAGGAGATTTATCTGGCAGGGGAAAATGCCTAAGATTGCATTTACAATTTTGCAGAGGCATAGATATACGGGTGGTGCGGGCCTTCCTGTTCTCCGTAACTACTATAAAGCAGCTTTGTTGGATCAAATGAAAGCCTGGTTTGAGCCTGATTCACCTAAGCTGTGGGTGCAGATGGAGAAACTGGTTATGCAAAACAGGGACCTCCCATCCTTGCTATTAGCAAAATTAACTAACCTACCAATGAAGGGCACCTGGTTGCCATCTGTCGAGGCTACGCTTTCGGCATGGGAAAGCGTAGGCATATTTCGCAATGCAGTCAAATGGGAGCCAGCTATTTAAAGCTCAAAGGATGCCTTGGATTTCAAAATTCCCTGAATAGGACATACATATTGTATGGTATTGAGGTTTTTGTTTACTCTGTATAATTGACTTATGGTGCATATGGCCCTGTGGTACTGTGGTTTGCTTCTTCCCCTCTTCTTTTCTCTCTTGTTCTTTCTTTCTCCTTTCCTCTTTCTCTGTTCTCCTCTCTTGTTTTTACTTTACACTCGCTTTTTGTTTACATTTTCAATAGCTCTCGATTTTGTTTACTTACCTCTGCCTTTGGTGGAGGTTGTTGGTCCCCACTCCTCTACAGAGTCGCGGATCGGTCTAACTATTTCAGGTTCACCTCTCGTCGAGATAGAACAGTGCGAACTTATGTCCTACTCCCTACAATGTTATGTTATGATAACTGTGTTTAATATACATACCAGTGTCTTACCTATGAATGGTGCCGTGGCTCCACATTGTGAAGTAGGAAGCGCAGGCCTGTTGGTTCCCTGAGTACTTTTATGCTGGTATTGTGTCTTAACTTTAGCATTTAATGAATACTATATCCTGTTGTCTACTGGGAAATTTGTTCGTAGATTCAAACTGTATTGTTATTGTTACTTGAACTGTTAGGCCTCGTACACACGAGGGGATATGTCCGCTGAAAACGGTCCGATGGACCGTTTCAGCAGACATCTCCGCTCGTGTGTATGGGCTAGCGGACAGATTTCTCCACCCGACAGATTTCAAAGCATGCTTTGAAATCCATCCGGTGGAATCTGTCCGCCCGACATGTCTGCTGGTTAGTACACTTACCAGCAGACATGTCGTCCCTCACCGCCGCCGCGCCGCCGCCGAATGGATTCGGCGCATGCGCGGAAGTGTTTAACTTCCTGGTGCGGTGACGTGGCGGTGACGTGGCGGCGTCAACGTCACCGCCGCGTCACCGCGCCGTCCGGCGGCGGGGAATTTGATCCGATGGTGTGTACACGCCATCGGATCAAACTCCCGATCGGACATATCCGATGGAAATGGTCCACGGACCGTTTTCATCGGATATGTCCGATCGTGTGTACGAGGCCTAACTCTTTTTAATAATATCAATAAAAACAATTGAAAAGAAATGAGGGTAGTGAACAGAGAGGGGGCTGAGATAAAGAGGTGGGGCTGAGAGAGAGTGTAGTGGACAGAGAGGGGGGCTCAGTGAGATAGGGGCTCAGAGAGAGGATAGTGTACAGAGAGGGGTGCTGACAGAGAGAGGTGGGGCTAAGAGAGATGGAGTGGCTAAGAGAGAGAGAGGTGGGGCTGAGAGAAAGAGAGGGTAGTGAACAGAGAGGGGGCTGAGAGAGGATAGTGGACAGAGGGGGCTGAGAGAGAGGGGGGCTGAGAGAGGGGGGCTGAGAGAGATTAGGCTGAGAGAGAGAGAGACGAGGCTGAGAGAGAGAGACGAGGCTGAGAGAGAGAGACAAGGCTGAGAGAGCGATGAGGCTGAGAGAGCGATGAGGCTGAGAGAGCGATGATGCTGAGAGAGAGAGAGCGGTGAGGCTTAGAGAGCGATGAGGCTGAGAGATAGAGATGAGGCTAAGAGAGAGAGAGATGTGGCTGAGAGAGAGAGGTGAGGCTGAGAGAGAGAGAGAGAGATGAGGCTGAGAGAGAGAGAGAGAGATGAGGCTGAGAGAGAGAGAGAGATGAGGCTGAGAGAGAGATGAGGCTGAGAGAGAGAGAGACGAGGCTGAGAGAGAGAGAGGCGAGGCAGAGAGAGAGAGAGAGAGACGTCTGAGAGAGAGAGAGACAAGGCTGAGAGAGAGAGACAATGCTGAGAGAGCGAGACAAGGCTGAGACAGAGAGAGAGAGACGATACAGAGAGAGAGAGAGAGAGATGAGGCTGAGAGAGGGAGCGGTAAGGCTAAGAGAGAGAGAGCGGTGAGGCTGAGAGAGCGATGAGGCTGAGAGAGCGATGAGGCTAAGAGAGAGAGAGATGAGGCTAAGAGAGAGAGAGAGAGAGAGATGAGGCTAAGAGAGAGAGAGAGGTGAGGCTAGGAGAGAGAGAGAGATGTGGCTAAGAGAGAGAGAGATGTGGCTAAGAGAGAGATGAGGCTAAGAGAGAGAGAGCGAGAGAGAGATGAGGCTGAGAAAGAGAGAGAGCGAGAGCGAGAGAGATGAGGCTGAGAGAGAGATGAGGCTGAGAGAGAGAGAGAGAGAGAGAGACGAGGCTGAGAGAGAGAGAGACGAGGCTGATAGAGCAATGAGGCTGAGAGAGCGATGAGGCTGAGAGAGCGATGAGGCTGAGAGAAAGAGCGGTGAGGCTGAGAGAGAGAGAGAGCGGTGAGGCTGAGAGAGAGAGTGGTGAGGCTGAGAGAGCGATGAGGCTGACAGAGAGAGAGAGAGAGATGAGGCTAAGAGAGAGAGATGTGGAGAGAGATGAGGCTGAGAGAGATGAGGCTGAAAGAGAGAGAGATGAGGCTGAGAGAGAGAGAGATGAGACTGAGAGAGAGATGAGGCTGAGAGAGAGAGATGAGGCTGAGATAGAGAGAGAGAGAAGGCTGAGAGAGAGAGACAAGGCTAAGAGAGAGTGACAATGCTGAGAGAGAGACAAGGCTGAGAGAGAGAGAGACGAGACAGAGAGAGAGAGAGAGACGAGACAGAGAGAGAGATGAGACAGAGAGAGAGAGACGAGGCTGAGAGAGATGAGTCTGAGAGAGAGAGAGAGAGGCGAGGCTGAGAGAGAGAGAAAGATGAGGCTGAGAGAGATGAGGCTGAGAGAGAGGGTAGTGGACAGAGAGGGGGCTGAGTAAGAGAGGGTAGTGGACAGAGAAGGGGGCCGAGAGAAATGAGGGTAGTGGACAGAGAGGGGGCTGAGATAGAGAGGTGGGGCTGAGAGAGAGTGTAGTGGACAGAGAGGGGGGCTCAGTGAGATAGGGCTCAGAGAGAGGATAGTGTACATAGAGGGGAGTGGCTAAGAGAGAGAGAGAGGTGGGGCTGAGAGAAAGAGAGGGTAGTGAACAGAGAGGGGGGCTGAGAGAGGATAGTGGACAGAGGGGGCTGAGAGAGATAGGTGGGGCTGAGATAGAGGGTAGTGGACAGAGAGGGGGGCTGAGAGAGAGGGTAGTGGACAGAGAGGGGGCTGAGAGAGGTGAGGCTGAGAGAGAGAGGGTCGAGGACAGAGAGGGGGGCTGAGTGAGAGGGTAGTGGACAGAGAGGGGGCTGAGAGAGAGAGGTGGGGCTGAGAGAGGGTAGTGGACAGAGGGGGGCTCAGTGAGATAGGGGCTCAGAGAGAGAATAGTGTACAGAGAGGGGTGCTGACATTGAGAGGTGGGGCTAAGAGAGAGGGAGTGGCTGAGAGAGAGAGAGGATGGCTGAGAGATCCCTAGCCCTGTCTGCATCTGAAGATAGGTCTGTGTCTGTGTATGATGCCAAGTACCTTCTTGATCCGTGGGGGGGGGGGCTGCTTTTTCCAGCAGCTCCCTGGCAGCTTGCGTCTCCCACTCGTTCTTATCCTCCAGGCCTCATTAACTGCTGATACTGGAGCAGAGAGGAGGCTGGAGGAGACAGCCACACCCCTTTCCAGGCACAGATTGGCTGCACAAGGGGTTGTGGGCAGGCACAGGGGGGACATGGGAAGGAGGACCTAACTTACCTCCTTGTACTGATACAGTAGGCGCCGGGCAGGGGATGTGGACACTGCTGCTGCTGCGGGCATGCCAGCAGGCGGGTCAGTGGGCGGCAGAGGTAGGGGAAAATGAATGAGGTCACGGCGTGCTCACTGACATGTGCTCGTGACTCGTATAGAACGTCCCCCTCGCGCTCAGCGCTATTCACAACCAGGGGCAGCTGCTGCGGGATTCTGAAGGGAAAGCACAATGCTGACCAACGGTGCTCCTGACACTTTGGCGCCCCCTCACCTCTGGCACCTTGGTGCAGTTCACCCTGTGCACCCCATCTCGGATCGGCCCTGCTTAACAACCAGTGAATGACAGTGGCTAACGGCAGCAAATATGTCACTCTGTTACGTTGCGTACAGGGACAGGCACTTTGTCTCTGTACACCAATGTAGAATAAGTCTTAATGACCTCCATTTTATTTATCTATACATCTCAAGGTAATTCTTTTTTAATTTGGTTCATCATTTTTGTTTTACAAAGTAGCACTATTGGGAATTACCTGAGTCTGCTACACATATTAGTAAAGGTACAAAAATGAATGACACAGATTTTTTTTATTTAGCGCAGGAATTCATTGAATTTCCCTATTATTTTTGGCTTTTTCTAAAAAAGGAAATAGGGGTTTTTGATTTCTTTAGGTTTACATACACTTTAACCACCCTGGCAGTATGATTATGTCAGATTTTTGCGACTCAAAGCGGTACAATTGTTTTGCATAGAAATTTTACCTTTTAAATTGCAGGCCTGTAATTCTTATTCATAACGCACTTAAATATGTCCAAACAAGAGTCTAGTAAATATCCTGGGTATGGTAAAGTTTGAAACACTAAATCATAAATTATAATATAATAATTATAAAAAAATTATATAATAAAATGTATTTACCCACGATTCACTTCAACAATCGATCAATTCAGCAAGTGTTCTAATCAGCGCTGTCTCTTAATAGACAAATGAAGGACAACCCGGACCCATTGCTGAGCTCCATTCTGATCATACAAGGATTGGTCCCAGGGAGACCGGACTTCCCTATGCTATATGAGACTGATGAAAAGCAGTCTTTTTTTCTGGTAAGCAGGCAGTCCTACTACACGAGTGCACTGTGGAGATCCCTTTTTCATCTGATAGCACATTGGATTTCACGTGATCACCTTTCTTGTCAGCTTTTTCATCACAAGATTTAATGCTGAACTTTTCACAGTTTTGGAGACTCTTCTTTCTCACACTGTATTTTCTTGCTCTCTTCAACTATTTATGAGCTTGTATTTATATATGTATTTATGAATTTTATTATTTTTCAATTTTTCAGCGCTGCACTTCCGTTTTGCTTTTTATGTTTTATTGAATTGTTGTACACAATTTTTTAGTGCCAGCAGCTTACTGTTCACCATTCATTGTTATATACTCAATATTTTCTACACTAGCGCAGTGTCAGCCTTTTTTTTTTTTTGTTTATAAGTGTTCTAATCAGGCCTGAACTGGGACAAAAAATAGTCCTGGACATTTTAGACTGAGCAGCCAATTTTTCCAGGGACCGGGGGAGGGGGGGTAGGAAGGGGGGACAGTGTCGGTCCTCCACACTGCAATGTGCAGGGACACTGTGATATAAATAATTACAGTGCAGTCCCCTTTATTTTACAGTGTCACTTACAGCAGAGTCTGCACCAAGCCCATTACATCAGAGTCCGCACCGAGCCCCTTACATCAGAGTCCGCACCGAGCCCCTTACATCAGAGTCCACACCGAGCCCCCTTACATCAGAGTCCACACCGAGCCCCCTTACATCAGAGTCCACACCGACCCTCTTACATCAGAGTCCGCACCGAGCCCCTTACATCAGAGTCCACCCTGAGCCCCCTTACATCAGTGTGTGGGTGGGACAGACGCAAGGGGTGTGGCAGACAGGAGTAGAGAGGCGGGAAGAGGAGCAGTGTCTGAGGCTCTGAGCACACAGCAGAACTGTCAGAATGACCTCTTATGCCCCGTACGCACGATCACTTTTTCGGGTTCTAAAAAATTACATTTTTTTATGTCATTAAAAAAGCTTGTGTGTGGGCTTCAGAGCATTTTTCGGGTTCTAAAAAAATGGCCAAATGGTCGTGTGTGGGCTTTAACGACGTGAAAAATCTGTGCATGCTCAGAAGCAAGTTATGAGACGGGAACGCTCGTTCTGGTAAAACTACCGCTCGTAATGGAGTAAGCACATTCATCACGCTGTAACAGACAGCAAGGCGCGAATCGTCTTTTACTAACACAAAATCAGCTAAAGCAGCCCCAAGTGTGGCGCCATCCGCATGGAACTTCCCCTTTATAGTGTCGTTGTACGTGTTGTACGTCACCGCGCTTTGCTAGAGCATTTTTTTTTCACCATCGTGTGTAGGCAATGATTAAGTTGAAACAAAAATATTTTTTTCTAGAGCCTGAAAAATGATCGTGTGTGCGCGGCATTAGGCGGAGCGCAACCGCTAATGTAGATGCGCCGGAGCCCAAAGATGACAGTCACGGCCGCATAGCGGTAGGTGAGGGGCACCCACGGCCTGCTTTAAAGCTGTCCAGGCCGTGTGCGCCGCTTACCTCCCGCTGTGTGGCCTGATCATCAACAGGCCACAGAGCAGCGGCCTTGAGCCACAGTCAGGAATACTGCCAGGGAGGTTAAGAGGCATAAAGCATAGAATGCGACATTCTCCAAAACATTCACTTCAGTGAAGATCCCCCTGGAGTGAACGCTTCTGTAAAAGTCCCTTTTAGAGTGAGGTTTAATTTACAGTGCTCAGGTGAAGGGTATTAGGGTGTTATGAAGTGTAATTAGAACACTTAATGTGTTACTAAACCCAGGACCCTGCATTTACTATATCTGGTCTCTCACAGTACACAGAACATGGAAATGCAATTATTTTAGTAAATATAAACTGCTAAATACCTTTTCTCATCAGCAGTATATAGCAGTCTTGTTACTTCTATCAGCTCCTAGTAAAGCTTGTAAGAGAAGTTGTCAGACTGCACTGAGATGTCCCATCAGCATGCAGGACCTCTGACCCTCTGTCTGGACAGTAATGATTGGCCCTGTTCTGATAAAAAAAAAAGAGCAATGGTAATACACACCGCACTGATCATGTGGAGCCTGACTCCAAAGGCTCTGTCTTAGACAGACCTGTTTTGAAGTCAGTGGAAGAAGATGGGGATCTGTGCATACAAGATCAATCAGCTTTTTTATACAATGCAGAGGATTAACCAATTAGGTACCACACTGAGTATAACAAGCATGCTTTACTGCATATACAGACTGGTTCTGTTGTGGGTTTAGTAACACTTTAAGTGCAAGTCACATTTTTATACAATTGTGTTTTGTAAAACACTGGACAGCTACTGTATGTTATGCATACTACTCTTGAAGTCTAATGCCACAAAAACTATATATATATATATATATATCTATATTATGGCCCAGATTCAGGTACACGTACATTTGTGCAGCGTATCCAAGATACGCTACGCAGCCGTATTTTACCAGGCTCTACACCGAATCCTGGTAGATTTTTGCCTGTACGATACGGCGGCGTAGTCTATTTCTCGCCGCGTAATTCAAATACGCGATTAGGGGGCGTGAAGCATTTAAATTAGGCACGTCCCCGCGGCGATCGAACTGCGCATGCTCCGTTCAGAAATTTCCCGCCGTGCATTGCGCGAAATAACGTTGATACGTCATTCGTTGTTTGAGTAGCGTCGTTTACGGACATTCCTATTCCCGGACGTTTTACGTCAAAAATAAAAAAAGACGTCGGAAAACGTTGATATTCGACGCGGGAACGACGGCCATACTTAACATGGGCTGTCGAATATTAGAGCGGCAAAAAGCTGGTATAGTTTTACGCAGCAAAAAGATGACTAAAGATGCCGTAAGAGATTGCGATAGACGTTCGTAATTTCGTGGATAGTCGGCAAAAGCTCATTTGCATACCCCGACACGGAAAACGATGGGAACTCCACCCAGCGGCCGCAATTTTATTGCAGCGTAGATCCGAAGGCGTACGAACACGTAAGCCAGTCGGATTGAAGCACAAAGCCGTCTTTTCATGGTTTGAGGATTCAAACTAGTGAAAAAATGCGCGTAATTAGAAAGTACTCCAGTCTAACACCAGTTAGACAGGAGTTACGGCTCTCTGAATCTGGCCCTATATATATAGATATATCTATATATATATAGATATATCTATATATAGATATATGGGCCAGATTCAGGTAGATCAGAGCATCTTTGCTCTGGAGTAACGCTTCTCATTTGCGTTACTCTGCCGAAATTTTAGGAGCAAGTGCTGTTATTCAGGAAGCACTTGCTCCTAAAGTTGCGGCAGCGCATCGCAAATGAGCCAGTGGAATTAAATTACGCCAATCGCATCGGAACTCCAACCCGGCGTTTCTTGTTTTCTGGTTATAGAAAACAGAAACGCTGGCTTAAAGTGACAGTTAGGCTGGCGGATCACTGGATCCGCCAGCCTAACTCTTCATGAATCTGGCCCTATATATCTATCTATCTATCTATCTATCTATATATATATATATACACACACATATATACATACACACACACACACACACATATATACACACACAATGGCCCAGATTCATAGAGCAATTACGCCTGTCTAACTGGTGTTAGACAGGAGTAATTTCAAATTTCGCGCGCCGTATCACTAGTTTGAATCCTCAAACCATGATACGGCGGCTTCGGGCTTCGATCCGAGAGGCTTACGTCTTCGTAAGCCTTCGGATCTACGCTGCAATATTTTTGCGGCCGCTGGGAGGAGTTTGCGTCGTTTTGATGCGTCGGGATATGCAAATTAGTTTTTACGGCGATCCACGAAGATACGAGCGGTCTTCGCAATCGCTTACGTCTATTTTTTTTTACGTACTGTTAGACCAGCTTTTTGCTGGTCTAACGGTGCGTAGCCCATGTTAAGTATGGCCGTCGTTCCCGCGTCGAATTAAATTTTTTATTTTTTTTTATGTAAGTCGTTCAGGAATAGAAATGTCCGTAAACGACGCTACTCAAACAACGAATGATGTAACGACGTGATTTCGCGCAATGCACGGCGGGAAATTTGCGAACGGAGCATGCGCAGTTCGATCGCCGCGGGAACGCACCTATTTTAAATGCTTCACGCCCCCTACTCGCGTAGATGGATTGCGACGGGAGAAATACACTACGCCGCCGTCGTTTACTGGACAAAATCTACCTGGATTCCACGTAGAGACAGGTAAAAAACGGCGGCGTAGTGTATTTCTGATACGCTACGATAATCTAATTCTCTCTGAATCTGGGCCATTTTTTTTAGTAAACAATTTACTAAATAAGAGCCTAATTTGTCTGGAAAAAAGACTGTGGAACACTTTGCAAAATGGTTGGATACTTATTGTTTTGCAAACCCACGCTTACCAGAACTGCAGAATCACAAAGGTCACAAAGGTTTCAAGTGCTCATGGACATGAAGTAGGTAAAACCTTGAAGATGGCATATAGTCCCCTTACCAAGCCGATAACTGATTGTGGCTCAGAGAGGTGCTTTAAGGCCAACTTAGCAGCCTAAATGAGATATATTAGTCACTGGCTGACAAATATTGATTTCAGATAAATGTTGCATTCTGCTGCTTTTGTTATCTTTATTTCTACTCCACAAGGAGCTGAAGTTAATGTGTTACTTATAAACGCAAGACACTTCACATACAAATCTTTTTAAACTATAGGGCATAATACTGTATTATGAACAGAATGAAACATGTAAATATATTTTCAGATATTTTTGAAAAGTATGATATATTTATAAAAATCTGAAAAAAAAAATGATTTTATAAATACAGAGTTTCCTGGGTCTTGTATCATAGGACTCTAGAATAAATAAGTGATGCCGGTTTCTATCTTGACACCTCATCTCTTTGTTTTGCAAACAAGAGACCTTGAGCAGATTTTTTTTTATATTTCATACCTCATGCCAAGTGCAAAAAAAAGTGTGTTAAATTTACCATGTATTCTGTTAAATTGGATAAAGGATGTTACATTATATAGTTTCATATATTTATTAACTGGAAGCTGGGTTTCTAATGATGTATACACAAGCTGCAATAGCTATGCTAATTATTTCCAAGTCTAACTAAAACAAAATAACAAACATTAAGCTGTATTGTAGAGGATACATTCTCATGTGTATACTACAATAACTATCAGACACTTTCATCACAATAATCAGGCAATGGTGACTTTAGTTTGAGGTTTTGGCACCTGCATAAAAAAAATACTTTAGAAATTTCATAGGGGATTTGAAAGTATGGTTTTCCTCTAATATTTATTTTTTACATTTCTTATCACAAAATTCAGTTGCTCTCAAACTCAGCAACCAATAATACCACCATTATAGATTTAGATTCCAATGTACAGTATCATACTCTAGTAAAAAGAAAAATGCCAGATATCTACAAAAAAGATACAGCCAAGGTAATGATGTATGTGCAGAAATGGAGAGGGAGGGAGTGGTCCAAATTTGCAGTGTGACCAATAGGTATGTGGCTTCATTAGTAAATATTCAAGTTCATCTAGCCCCAGGAAAAGGTTATAACTGCTTTACTAAAACGAAAACCATAAACCCATATCAGTTCATTAAAATATGTATTTTCTTACAGACATAGGAGTCCTAGGGTGGTAACATGTTTTCACTAAATCTCATCTATCTTCTTCTATTATAACAATTCAATATTTGCTGACTGGACAATTAGTGATGTAAATGGAAGCTCTATAAGGGTAGATTTAGACATGCTTGCTGCCCACCAATGTGCCTGAATTAGGCACAGGTAGTCCTTAAGGAAATGATGCAAGAGCTATTTTTAGTTTACATGATGGTGTTCTTGGGGTATGACTGAGCCACTATTGAGGACAGCCTCTGATCATTGTACCTCCTGCTTACTTGTCTCCTTTGCCTGTTGGCCAGTTGTGTCAAACAACTGGCCAACCGGCTAATTCCCTTTAGAACTAGATATGCCAACATCAGTTAGTTAGTTCTACTAATCAGTGGAGCAAAGAAACGTGTTCCCACCAGAGCTTAATACATGTTAGTTTAGAACATACAACACCCACTAGGTAATCTAAAACACAGCCTAATAGACTGACAAATAGATGCATGAACGCAATACTGTTGATGAAAACCTAAAACATTCACATGAAAAACTATTTAGTATAAAGTTGTCTATGGAGGCAGTGATTTCCTTTTGTTCTGAAAGCCATGAAACCCCATTATCGAATCTGAGGGATAAAACACCAATAACATTTTATAATAAACATTCCATTTTTTGCCTAGAAACAAAATAAACCAATGGTTATATACCTGTAACAATACATTAGCATATGAAACACAAATATACATTACATTCCAAAAACAGTGCACTTTTTTAAAATACCAAAAATTGTTGAGCTCAATTTATTAATAATATGTATTACTAGATTAGAAAAATTGGCAACTCGTAATAAACCTTTTAGCTGTACCATTCATCAACAAATCATAATATGTCACCACAAACCCCTCGCAGAACTGTCTTTCTGCAAAACAAACAGTTTAGTAAATGCACATTTCAATTCACTATTACAGATAATTATCTTGGCTCAGGTAATTTGCATACAGTTCGCTTTACACTCACAGACCTGGTCAGAAAAAAGGGGGGTCATTTGGGTATGCTGTCAGCTGCTGAGACGACAGACCTCCAAGTTAGATGACACAACATATATATTGTATACTCCACACACACACACTCACACAATTACCGTAGCTAGGTTAAAGATGAACGCTAGACATCACACATATCAGCATGTTTTTCATCATAACCTGTACTTCTTCTTAAACCCATCTGTTTTGAAGGGTTGAAATTCTTTTAGAGATCCATCCCATTTCATTGGCCCCTTCTCAGCCTGTATGAGAAAATTATGAAAGAGAAACTAAATTGAGCTTTGGTTAATCCTGAAACTTGCTGCCACATCCGCAAAATAATCTGAAAAAGCAGAAAGAACCCCAAGGGATAGCGCGGGCAGGAAGTCAAAGCAGGATGCCGTAAAGGAGTACAAAAAATATGTAAAAGTATAAAATGTTATTATAAAACAGTAAATGTTTAAAAACAATTATGGAACAGCATAATTAAAAAAATATATAGTACAGCTACTTAACCATTTAAGGACCGCCTACTGCACATATATGTCGGCAGAATGGCACGGCTGGGCACATCAACGTATATATACCTTGATTTTAGTACCCAGCTCCCGTACCCCGGTCCGAAGCTCCAGAAACGGAACCACTCCAGAAACGGAACCGCGTCCCTGGAGCTGAAGAACGGGGAGAGCCGTGTGTAAACACGGCTTCCCGTGCTTCTCTGTGGCCGCAGCATCGATCGCGTCAAATGTGTCAAAATTGTCCAAAATGTCCGCCATAATGTCGCAGTCACGAAAAAAATCGCTGATCGCCGCTATTAGTAGTAAAAAAATAAAAAAATAAAAATGCAATAAAACTATCCCTTATTTTGTAAACGCTATAAATTTTGCGAAAACCAACCGATAAACGCTTATTGTGATTTTTTTTACCAAAAATATGTAGAAGAATACGTATCGGCCTAAACTGAGGATAAAAATGTTTTTTTATATATTTTTGGGGGATATTTATTATAGCAAAAAGTAAAAAATATTGCATTTTTTTTTAATTGTCGCTCTATTTTTGTTTATAGCGCAAAAAATAAAAACCGCAGAGGTGATCAAATACCACCAAAAGAAAGCTCTATTTGTGGGGAAAAAAGGACGCCAATTTTGTTTGGGAGCCACATCGCACAACCGCGCAATTGTCAGTTAAAACGACGCAGTGCTGAATCGCAAAAAGGGGCAAGGTCCTTTACCTGCATTTTGGTCCGGGTCTTAAGTGGTTAATTGCCGCAATTCAGAATGAAACAGATCGTGATTGCAGTAACAACTCTACATGTTACGGATAAGCATAAAATGCATACAATTCCTATTATAATGGGTATAATTCCTTCTTCGGGAGTTGAGTGTGAGCTGGCTATTATATTTCTATAGAGAAAATATGTATGTAAATAAGTAAATATAGTGAAAAATAGGGTTGAGCGAACCCGAACCCGAACTTACAGCAAATTGTTCGGGTCCGGGTACAAAAAAAAAAAAAGTCCGGGTACGTACCAGACTTTTGTTTTTTTTGTACCCGAACAATTTGCTGTAAGTTCGGGTTCGGTGTTCGGCAATGTAATGGCACGCTGCAGGGCAGCCACGTACCATTTGTTTTACTTGTGTGACCTAGAAGCCATGGCTGTGATTGGCCAGTGCAGCATGTGACCGAGCATGTGACCCAGCCTCTATACAAGCTAGAGGCACAAAGCACAGCTCGTCACTCTGCTTTAGCTAGGGTAGGGAAACGCTGTCGCTGCTGCTCTCAGGGAGAGATTTAGATAGGAGTCAGATTATCCTGCTTCAGAAACACCAGCACTGCATATGCTACTCTGAGATACTCTGCAAGATAGTTTAGGGAAAGGTTCCTGATTGTGCTTGTAGGGAGAGATTTAGATAGGAGTCAGACTGTCCTGCTTCAGAAATCTAAGTACACCAGCACTGCATATGTTACTGTGAGATACTCTGCAAGATAATTTTATTCTATTGTGCTATTCAAAAAACATCCATTTAGGGCAAAAAAAATTGAAGTGTTTCCTCCATATCTGTATGTGTGAGATAAACACTTTAGCTAGTGTTCTTCTATTGTGCTATTCAAAAAAACACCCACCCATTTAGGGCAAACAAATATATTTTTCAGTGTTTCCTCCATATCTGTATGTGCGAGATAAACACTTTAGCTAGTGTTCTTCTATTTTGCTATTCAAAAAACACCCACCCATTTAGGGCAAAAAAAAATATTTTGCAGTGTTTCCTCCATATCTCTACGTGTGAGATAAACACTTTAGCTAGTTTTCTTCTATTGTTCTATTAAAAATACACCCATTTAAACAAATTATGTTGCAGCATTTCCTCCAGTGTTTCCTCCAGTGCTTGCAGTGTTTTTTCTATATCTGTACGTGTGAGATAAACAATTTAGCTACTGTTCTTCTATTGTGCTATTCAAAAAACACACATTTAGGGCAAATTATTTTTTGTTGGTGCGTTTCCTGCATATCTGTACGTGTGAGATACACCCTTTAGATACTGTTCTTCTATTGTGCTATTCAAAAAACACACATTTAGGGCAAGATCGTACATTTGAGAAATATGAGGAGAACGTCAAAAAAGGGACGTGGCCGTGGTCGTGGTGCTGCTGGTGGAGCTCCTGTTGCAGGGAGAGGACGTGGTCGATCTGTGCCAGCTACACGCACAAGTGAAACACCTTTCTCAGGTGCGAGTAGGCGACAGAGCCTGCAGCGGTATTTGGTGGGGTCTAATCCAGCTCTTCAAAAGCGGAGCGTCTGTCCCCTAGACAGTACGCCTGCCTGCTACTGCCCAACGCAGCAAGGGACCGAGCACACCAAAGCCAGGTCCAAGGAGTTCCCTAGCGTGGCAGTTCTTCACACAATGTGCTGATGACAAGACACGAGTGGTTTGCACGCTGTGCAATCAGAGCGTGAAGCGAGGCATAAACATTCTCAACCTGAGCACAACCTGCATGACCAGGCATCTAAGTGCAAAGCACGAGCTGCAGTGGAGTAGATACCTCAAAAACCAAGAAAGGTCTCTGGCTCCTCCTGCTTCCTCTTCTGCTTCAGTCTCGGCCTCTTCATCCACCTCTGTAGTGACAGTGGCACCTGCCACCCCGCAATCAGAGGATCGGCAAGCAACACTACCACCTGGGTCATCAAACATCTCCACAATGTCCCATGGAAGCGTTAAGCTCTCTATCTCCCAAACACTGGAGCGGAAGAGGAAGTACCCCCTACCCACCTGCGATCCCTGGCCCTGATTGCCAGCATTTCAAAATTCCTGGCCTTTGAAATGCTGTCATTCCGTCTGGTGGAGACGCAGAGTTTTAAAAGCCTGATGGCATTGGCTGTCCCACAGTACGTCGTGCCCAGCCGCCACTACTTTTCCAGGCGAGCCATCCCTTCCCTGCACAACCAAGTGGGGAACAAAATTAGGTGTGCACTGCGCAACACCATTTCCTGGCAAGGTCCACCTAACTACGGATACATGGACCAGTAAGCACGGGCAGGGACGTTATATCTCCCTAACAGCACACTGGGTAAATGCAGTGGTGGCTGGGCCTAAGGCGGATAGCTGTTTGGCGCATGTCCTTCCACCACCGAGGATTGCAGGATGCTTCAGTTTGCCTCCTGTTGCCAACTCCTCCTACTCCACTTCCTCATCCTCTACCGCCTCCTCATCCGGTCAGTGTAACACATTCACCACCAACTTCAGCACAGCCATGGGTAAACGACAGCAGGCAGTTTTAAAACTTTCCTGTTTAGGGGAAAAAACCCACACCACGCAGGAGTTGTGGAGGGACATGGAACAACAGACCGATGAGTGGTTGGCGGCAGTGAGTCTCAAGCCAGGCCTGGTGGTGTGCGATAATGGGCAAAATCTCGTAGCAGCTCTGGGCTTAGCCGGTTTGACGCACATCCCTTGCCTGGCGCATGTGCTGAATTTGGTGGTGCAGAGGTTCCTTAAAACTTACCCCGATATGCTACAGCTGCTGCAGAAAGTGCGGGCCGTCTGTGTGCACTTTTGACGTTCTCACCCTGCTGCTCGCCTGTCAGCGCTGCAGCGTAACTTCGGCCTTCTCGCTCACCATCTCATATGTGACGTGCCCACAAGGTGGAACTCCACCTTGCACATGCTGGCCAGACTGTGCGAGCAGCAGCAGGCGATAGTGGAGCTTCAGCTGCAGCACGCACGCGTGAGTCGCTCTGCGGAACAGAAACACTTCCCCACCAATAACTGGGCCTCTGTGCGAGACCTGTGTGCCTTGTTGCACTGTTTAGAGTACTCCACCAACATTGCCAGTGCTGATGACGCCTTTCTCAGTGTTACTATCCCAGTTCTGGCCTTCAGGAAGATGATTAAAACTCATCTCTTCTGAAGGCAAAGCCTTTCTTTATCCATTGCGCTCTATAAGTTTTTCACTCACTCACTCCTTGAAAAACGCTCCAGGCGATGATGGAAGAGGATGTGGCACAGGAGGAGGAGGAGGAATCGGGTCATTTCCAAGGCTTTCAGGGCAGTTATTCACAAGTGGATCCGAGGGTGGATTCTTGCACCAGCAAACGTCAGGTGCACAATTGTCCAGCAAGGGCACAGTTCTGGAGGATGATGAGGTGGAGGATGAGGAGATGGAGAAGGAGGAACCATGTTCACAGCAGGGTGGCACCCAGCCCAGCTCATGGCCATCACTGGTGCGTGGCTGGTTGGATACAGAGGACACAGACGATACACCTCCTACAGAGGACAGCTTTTCGTTGCCTCTGGGCAGGCTGGCACACATGAGCCATTACATGCTGCAGTGTCTCCGCAACGACCGCCGTGTTGCCCACATTTTAACAGGTGCTGATTACTGGGTGGCCACGCTGCTGGATCCCTGGTACAAGGACAATGTACCGTCCTTAATTCCCTCACTGGAGCATAATCGCAAGATGCGCGAGTACAAGCGCATGCTGGTAGATGCGCTGCTGGTGGAATTCCCACTTGACAGTGGGGGCACAGTGGAAGCACAAGGCGAAAGCAGAGGAGGAGGAAGAGGTCACCAATGCAGCCGGGGCACAGCCAGCACCTCGGAAGGCAGGGTTAGCATGGCCAAAATGTGGAAAAGCTTTGTCAGCACGCCACAACAACCAGCACCACACAACAGGCAGCATTTCAGCAACATGGTGGAGCAGTATGTGTGCACACGCCTACACGTACTGAATGACGGGTCTGCCCTCTTAAACTTCTGGGTCTCCAAATTGGGCACATGGCCTGAGCTTGCCCTTTACGCCTTGCAGGTGCTGGCCTGCCCTGCAGCCAGTGTATTATCTGAATGTATATTTAGCACGGCAGGGCAGGGCGGGGGCGTTATCACAGACAAGTGCAGACGCCTGTCCAGAGCCAATGTGGACAAGCTCATGTTCATTAAAATGAACCAGGCATGGATCCCACAGGACTTGTCCGTACCTTGTGCAGAATAGACACGTATACCGGCCTTACCCAGCCATTCTTGTATTTCTGATCTTTCTCACTATTTTGGGGTGTACCCTAATTTAAAAAATAAATAAATTGAACTAAAACCTGTGTTGGCTACCTCGTCCTCCTCTACCGCCGCTTTCACCTACACTGCCACATCCACCGCCACCTCAACCTCCTACTCCATAAGGAACTCGTCCTCCTAGGTCAAGATTTTTTTTTAATGTATTTTATGTTATTTTAAGTTATTTCCCTATCCATTTGTTTGCAGAGTACTTGCCATGCTCTTACCAACATTTTGCTGCCATTTGCAGCCCTCTAGCCATTTCCATTTGTTTTTTAGAGACATTTTAGTAGTCAAAAATTCAAAAATTTAATGGGGCTCGGGTTCAGGGTCAAATTCGGGTCCCGAACCCTTCGAACCTGAACATCCAGGTGTCCAGTGTCAGCGCATCATAATGCGCGGCGACGTCAGATGTCGACAGAGGCCGCCGACACAGACAAAGGGAGGCGGTGCTCGAACCAGACAATGGACCAATCCGAGGACACAAGTGCCAACAGTCCACCACCTGCATGAATCTACTGCATTCCATAGTGGGGGAGCCTCCACCCATGATGGAAATGGCATGGAGGCTCCCCTGTGTTGGGGAGATCCGGCAAGCCACAACATCCAACGGGCAAGGAATGGAGCACTACAGATCTTCTACTTCAAAATGTATATGAAAAAGAGAAGCGAGAGAGCCTCTAACTCTCAAATATAAATTAGAATATATTGAGCATGGGACATCCAGATGCATCACAATAACGAGACATATTTAAAATGCAGGGATATGTACACCATTCAGGACATATAAGAAAATACAATTTATATACATAATATATACATTATATATACAGACCAAAAGTTTGGACACACCTTCTCATTTAAAGAGTTTTCTTTATTTTCATGACTATGAAAATTGTAGATTCACACTGAAGGCATCAAAACTATGAATTAACACATGTGGAATTATATACATAACAAAAAAAAAGTGAAACAACTGAAAATATGTCATATTCTAGGTTCTTCAAAGTAGCCACCTTTTGCTTTGATTACTGCTTTGCACACTCTTGGCAACCTCTTGATCAGCTTCAAGAGGTAGTCACCTGAAATGGTCTTCCAACAGTCTTGAAGGAGTTCCCAGAGATGCTTAGCACTTGTTGGCCCTTTTGCCTTTACTCTGCGGTCCAGCTCACCCCAAACCATCTCGATTGGGTTCAGGTCCGGTGACTGTGGAGGCCAGGTCATCTCTCCTTCTTGGTCAAATAGCCCTTACACAGCCTGGAGGTGTGTTTGGGGTCATTGTCTTGTTGAAAAATAAATGATGGTCCAACTAAACGCAAACCGGATGGAATAGCATGCCGCTGCAAGATGCTGTGGTAGCCATGCTGGTTCAGTATGCCTTCAATTTTGAACAAATCCCCAACAGTGTCACCAGCAAAGCACCCCCACACCATCGCACCTCCTCCTCCATGCTTCACGGTGGGAACCCGGCATGTAGAGTCCATCCGTTCACCTTTTCTGCGTCGCACAAAGACGCTGTAGTTGGAACCAAAGATCTCAAGATTGGACTCATCAGACCAAAGCACAGATTTCCACTGGTCTAATGTCCATTCCTTGTGTTCTTTAGCCCAAACAAGTCTCTTCTGCTTGTTGCTTTTCTTTAGCAGTGGTTTTCTAGCAGATATTCTACCATGAAGGCCTGATTCACACAATCTCCTCTTAATAGTTGTTCAGTTGTTCTAGAGATGTGTCTGCTGCAAAAGGTGGCTACTTTTAAGAACCTAGAATATGAAATATTTTCAGTTGTTTCACACTGTTTTGTTATGTATAATTCCACATGTGTTAATTCATAGTTTTGATGCCTCCAGTGTGACTCTACAATTTTCATAGTCACGAAAATAAAGAAAACTCTTTGAATGAGAAGGTGTGTCCAAACCTTTGGTCTATACTGTACATATCAACAAAAAAATACATAGATAGATAATAGAAGGTCTACTAGTTCAATACATTTGTCAAGACCAGAGGGAGAGCCAAGATAGGATTGAGACAAAGATTGACAGAGAAGCAACCCATGGTGAAATTGGTATCTTATTGATCCTCATCAAACCCTCCAGTAGAAAAATCCGGTAAAAATGGTCTGAGATTAAATGCCTCATTGAGGCCAGGTGGTGAGGTTGCATTAAAATCTGATATCCAGCGAAGCTCTCTCTAGAGGAGATTTTTGTAGAAAAAAATACTCCCTGGGAGCTCAAATGGACACGGTCCAGTACCAAAATATCTTGGGACAAATGCCAGCATGAATCTGGGTAACATGACTTCCCAATGGCAGATCTGGATCTGCCATTTGCATTGCTCTAATATGGCGATATAGTCTGCCATAACTTTTGCACTGTTTTCCCCACATAAAAACAATTGCAACTGCAAAAGCAAAAAAAAAAAAAAAGTAAATATACCACATTGGTCGTTTGGCAATTGGAATAATGTCTGGGGAGAAAGTGCCATCCATTTGTTAAGTAGATCTCTTTCCTAGTGTCCATGTACTTACAGTAGGAACACAATCCACAAGGGAAGGTTCCCACTGTTTTACAAGGATCACTTCTGTTTGAGCCCCTATACTCACTTTGAACCAACAAATCGCCCACAGAGGTAGCCCGTCTGTAGGTGATCATTGGGGCAGGGGGCACAAATGGTCCTAATGCAGGGTCTGACGTCAAGAGATGACAATATTTTTTGCATATCTGTAAAACTTGATTATGGTCATTAGAATAGGTAGTAATTATTCTAAAACTTTCATTTGGGTTTTTAGCCTTTTTGAAGACAAGTAGTTCATGCCTGTTGGCATCCGCACTTTGGAATGCTTTCTTCAGGCATGCGTAGCCACGTTCAAGAAGACATTTTCTAAGATTGTTAGCCTCGTGTTTGAAATCAGACCGATTAGAACAGTTAAGTTTAATGCGTAAATTTTGTTCGTAGGGGATGGAATTGATGAGGGATCTTGGGTGAGAGCTGAACGAATGTAGCACCATGTTCCCCGCAGTTTGTTTTCTAAATATTGTACATGAGAGTAGACTGTCAATATTTTTGTAGATTTCAACATCCAAAAAGGTGATTTTGGAGGAATCAACATTCGTCCAGAAGGGATTGGGGACCGTCTCAAACGACGAAAATGTCATCTATGTACCTGTGCCACATTAAAATGTGGCACAGGTACACAGAGAGGTCCTCGTCATTGAAAATTGCATCCTCCCATTCCCCCAGGTACAGGTTTGCATAGCCAGGGGCACAACAGGTGCCCATGGCCACGCCCTGTACCTGGAGAAATAGTCGGCCATCGAAACCAAAGATGTTATGGTTTAGTATAAATTCCAAAACTCATGAGTATAAATTCATTAAATGAATTTTCATGATGGCCAATTCGTGACAGTACACTGCAAATGCAGGTCAGACCTTTTGGATGCGGTATGGAGCTATAAAGAGCTTCAACATCAATAGTCGCTAAAATACAGTTCTTAGGAACCTGTACAATTTGTATGGATCGTATTAAGAATATATGAAGGTATAGAGAATACAAGGGGTCGAATATGCTCATCTATTAGTTTGGAAAGGTTTTCCGTAATAGAATCATTACCGGAAAAGATTGGTCTGCCTGGAGGATCCACTGGATTTTTTGTGTATTTTTGGCAGAGAATAAAAAGTTGCCAATCGTGGATAAGGAATGCGGATAAAGTCCCATGTTTGTTTTGAAATAGTTTTAGTGTGGAAGGCATTGTCAACAAACGAATAAAATTTGTTGTTGAATGCTTCCACAATGTCAAGACCTACTGGACGATACCAATTTCGATTACTTAAATTTTATTGCACATTTTGTTGTACTGTTCATTGTCCATCAAAACGATATTGCCTCCTTTATCACTAGATTTAATTGTTAAAGTATGATTACTTGATAATGATTTTAGGGCCATTTTTTCATTTTTGGTTAAATTCTCCAAATGAGGAGATGTAGGGTTTAGTGACTTAATTTCTTGAGATGTCATTTTCAAGAAGGTCATAACCCCATGATTGGAGCTTTGGGCTGGATAGATGGAAGATGTTTTCTTCAAAGACGATTCCACCGGTGGACAACTGGGGGTGGGTCTAAATTCTGTTTTAGGAGTAGTTCTATATTGACTCTGTCGATAAGATCCCTTGGTTCACTCTCCTCTAGTAGGGAGTTCAAATTGTCTAAGGCTGCCACTCACTAAACGTACAACATCCTTCATTATCAGGTTTTTTTCCTTCTCAAACATACTTTAGAGTAGTAATTTGATGGTGTAAAGGTGCAAATCTTTTATAGCTACAAACTTATCAAGTTTGTTGTTGGGACAAAAAGTGAGCCCTTTTGATAGGACTGAAATCTCACCAGGGGTGAGAACATGTGTTGAAAGGTTAATAACATTAAGTTGCGACAAGGCGAGTGATGGGTTTAAGGGGGTGTTTGAATCGGGGGTGCAAGAGTGTTTCCCTGACTTTTTGGAAAAAATATTACAGGGATTTTTGGTGTAGTGAAAAAAGGAAGAGGTTGTGAGGTCATCTCAGCCACTGCTGGTGCCATGGCGCTGGCAGTTACCTTGGGTTTGGAGGGATGTTTTTTTAGAGATGCTTGATGAAGGATGACCCCCTTCCTGGCGTCTTTTTGCTTTTCGGGTACGTCTTTGCTGTTTAGAGGAAGTACGAGACATGTTAGATGATGTAGATGAAGTATCAGATACAGGGCTGGTGCAAGGATTTTTGACACCCTAGGCGAAACCTAATTTTGCCGCCCCCCCCCCACACAAACACACACATTGACTCCGCCCCTCACTAAAAAATTTGCGGCACCTATTTCTTCAGCAGTGGTCCACAGGTTTGCACCTGTGCCTCGGGACCTTCTCACTGTATCACTGTATCACTATGCATGCCTGTTCCCCTCAGCACACACCCCCTCCCCCTGTACATCTGTCCCCCACACACATCTGCTACCCCTCTGTAACCCCCTTGCACATCTGCCCCCCCCCCCACACACATCTGTTCCCTCTTTGTACCCCCTGCACATCTGCCCCCCCCACACACACACCCCTGTCCCCCCCTACACACATATCTGTTCCCCCTTTGTACCCCTTGCACGCCTGTCCCCCCCACACACACGCACCTGTCCCCCCCACACACAAATATCTGTCTATCTGTCCCCCCCACACACATTCAGGTCCCCCCCAACACATATCAGTACCCCCCTGCATGTCCCCCCACACACACATTCAGTACCCCCCTGCACATCTGCCCCCCCAAACACATATCAGTACCCCCCTGCACGTCCACCCCCCCCCCCCCGTCCCCCCCCCCCACACACACACATATCAGTACCTCCCTGCACATCTGTCCCCCCACACATAAATCAGTACCCCCCTGCATGTCTGCCCCCCCACACACATCAGTACCCCCCTGCATGACTGCCCCCCCACACACATCAGTACCCCCCTGCATGTCTGCCCCCCCACACACATCAGTACCCCCCCTGCATGTCTGCCCCCCCCCACACACATCAGTACCCCCCCTGCATGTCTGCCCCCCACACACATCAGTACCCCCCCTGCATGTCTGCCCCCCCACACACATCAGTACCCCCCCTGCATGTCTGCCCCCCACACACATCAGTACCCCCCCCTGCATCTCTGCCCCCCCACACACATCAGTACCCCCCCTGCATGTCTGCCCCCCACACACATCAGTACCCCCTGCATGTCTGCCCCCCCACACACATCAGTACCCCCCCCCTGCATGTCTGCCCCCCCCACACACATCAGTACCCCCCCTGCATGTCTTCACCCCCCACACACACATCAGTACCCCCCCTGCATGTCTGCCCCCCCCCACACACATCAGTACCCCCCCTGCATGTCTGCCCCCCCCACACACATCAGTACCCCCCTGCATGTCTGCCGCCCCACAGACATCAGTACCCCTCCTGCATGTCTGCCCCCCCACACACACATCAGTACCCCCCACCCTGCATGTCTGCCCCCCCGACACACATCAGTACCCCTCTGCATGTCTGCCCCCCCCCACACACATCAGTACCCCCCCTGCATGTCTGCCCACCCACACACAGCAGTACCCCCCCTGCATGTCTGCCCTCCCTACACACATCAGTACCCCCCTGAATGTCTGCCCCCCCACCCACACATCAGTACCCCCCCTGCATGTCTGCCCCCCCACACACATCAGTACCCCTCTGCATGTCTGCCCACCCACACACAGCAGTACCCCCCCTGCATGTCTGCCCCCCTACACACATCAGTACCCCCCCTGCATGTCTGCCCCCCCACACACATCAGTACCCCCCCCTGCATGTCTGCCCCCCCACACACATCAGTACCCCCCTGCATGTCTGCCCCCCCACACACAGCAGTACCCCCCCTGCACGTCTGCCTAAGTTCCCCCCTGTGTACACGCAGGGTACATGCAGAGTAAAAAGGCAGAGTCAGTGTTTTTTTTTGTGACTGGGCGCAGGCTACAGCACGGAGCGCTGCCTGTGTTTACACTATACCTCCTGAGCCAGCGGCGGTGATTACTTCACTCCAGGTCCAGGAGAGTGACGCTGCACCTGCCTGTCCTTGCACACCAGATCCCCGAGCGCCCAGGAGGAGGGGGGAGCGGATATCACGGCAAGCCCGCCGTAGTTACACTTCATGCAGCCGCAGGGCTCCCAATCTCATCCTCCCCCTCCACCGATCATGCGGCACTTCCGGCCGGCTGCTTCTCATCCCGGCTTTCTTCCCTCAGACCTCACACATCTTCTCACTGCCGCCGCGCCTCTACTGCAGGCTGGGGATAGAGCGGTGAGCGGTCCGTCAGTATTCACAGGTGCAACCGCCGGTCCTGGTGGGATTTTATTAATCTGAATACCAGCGAGTGGCTGGGGATCTTATATATATATATATACACAGTACAGAAGTGCAGAACAAAAGTTTGGACACACCTTCTCATTCTAAGAGTTTTCTTTATTTTCATGACTATGAAAATTGTAGATTCACACTGAAGGCATCAAAACTATGAATTAACACATGTGGAATTATATACATAACAAAAAACTTTTGGTCTGTACTGTATATATATATACACACACACACACATATTTCTAATAACAGCACAACAGATATTTCTAATTTTGCATTATTTTAGATAATATTTTATATACAAGGTTGTAATAAAGGAGAAGTGCAGCCAGAGCCAAAGGAGAAGTGCAGCCAAAGCTCGTTTGTCTGTACTTCTCCTGTAGATCACAGGATTGCAATTAGTTTTGCACTCCTGTGACACATTTACAGCAGAGAGTTGACTGAAGTCCACTCTCTGCTGGTGTCACTGCTGTCAATCCAGGCTCTGTGTCATCACGACCACAGAGTCGGGATACACCAGGTCCCTGGACTGACAGCCCCTCCACAGCCCAGTGCTCCAATTAGCAAGGAGGGAGCAGAGAGCTGTGATTGACAGTCTACAGCTCTCTGCTCATGGAGCTCTGAAAACCGAGCTATCGGCGGTGTTCGATCGCTCGGTTTTCAGTGTAGAGGCACGGGTGGATAGACGTCGCTACACTGTATAAATCCCGAAAAATAAAAATCCCAGAGTTCTCTTTTAAAAAATTATATTTTAGAACTGGCAACTAAAATACAAAATGTGTTCTTATTTATTGTTGCACAAACATCCACAGTTATAAGGTTAACAGTTAAAATTGGTTGGGAAAAAGGGTCAATATTTTCAGTAAAATTTTGTTCAATATCTAGTTTCTAATCTTCTATTGCTTATCAGGTAAGAGGTATCGAGTGACTTAATCATGTTTAGTGCTAGGGACATTAGTCACATTGCTTTGTAAGGTGTTATTGAGAAAAACAAAATAATATTGCCAAATTATAACTGGAAAATAATTTGTATCTGTCTTAAACCTCCTATATTTTCTCCAGTTAAATTATTGACTACATCCCTATTCTATCTGAAATAAACTACTGTAAGTCTGACTTTTGAGTTTGTTTAGATTTGTTTCTAGAATTCCAGCCTATTGTACATTTCCTCAAAAAATATTTTGTGATATTGTGATGGGAGGCTGCATTAGTTCAAGAGAATGACAAATCCAATTACAAGCAATTTATGTCTTTTGAAATATAAGATTTACCATTGATATATTTATTATTTTTGCTCAGCAAAAACTGTAAATTAATGTGTCTATTGAAACAAAGGAAATCTCTCTTGTTAATATTTATTACAGCTGGCTTTTACAAAACTAGAATATGAAAATGCATTTCTTTAAAACCTAACTCTATGAAACACCATGAAAATTATAAAACCACAAACATACATCTGTTTTCCCTACATTTTAATAAAATGTTATTTCTTTTAAAATCAAATGCCACTTTTCTGCTTAGTTTTTAAAGTTTTGATGACATTAGAGGGCTCTACTATAATTATTCCCACAGTGGGAGGCATTAGCGGGGAAGTAATTGGCATATGGATGTCCAGAGCTGTGGAAAGAGCTTTGATTGGCTACATATGCAGTGACAGGGAAGCAGTGATCTCCCCTGCAATCTTCAGCAAGGTACGCTGTACACTCTGGCTTTGTACACAGTATTAAATTGGTTTTGTTTAGTTTAAGAAGGCCACATTTGAAACGGGAGGCGCAAGTCAGCATTTAATCCAAAAAAACAAAATTGGAGCATTTAAAAGCAAAATGGGAGTGTTTTTAGTTACACTAGATTTTTTTTTTTTTTTTTTTATGACTCCATTCAAAAAAGGTATGCGTTTTACTAGGCACCAGTTTAACAGGCATAGACCAGGCAACTTTTAATCAAGAAAGCACAATTCGAGTACTCTCTTACTTAGAGTTAATAGCCATACATTAAGCTAAATAAGTATTCATTATGCTCAGTGAACATGTTCTAATCCTTTAGTGAATCATCCCAATGGTGCCATGTGGATTCAATAAAATAAATAATGATGTCTTTCAGAAACTTAGTGTAAATATCACTCATGGATTTGCTATACAGTATAACACAAGACTTCAGCAAATGTCAATCAAATGCACATTTTTAATACAAACTACAATACACAAAATTGCCATCAACACAAACACAAAAGCATTTTACATTATGCAAGAGATGAAACTGCAAAAAAACAAACAAAAAAACTCTTTTTACAATTATAATGCTGTATGCTGCCAAAACAATGGAAAATTAAAGTATATACTATAATTATAAGTGCAATAAAAGTCATACAAACCTTCTAAACATATTGGTATATGGCTTTTGTCTTGGTGCAGACTTCTGGGAAAATCAGTGAGCCAGTCATACAAGCAGGAAATGATGATTCATTGCTTTTTACAGGAAATTGCAGCTCTGCAAAAGTGGAGTAATCCTTTTAATAAGCCTGTCTGGAAGAAGTGAAGAGACAAGGTGGCAACATCTTTTGTAAGAGCTGAAATTGGCAGCATACTTTATGGTGGACGTGTCAGATGTCAATTGATGTTTTTTCAAGAGCAGTGTTCCCCGCGGTCATGGCAAGGAGTGCATTATGGCTGAAGCCATGGTTGGTGGATCCTGTTAAAAAAAAATGGTGCAAGACACCAGAACACCGATCCAATATATTTGGGAGTAGACAGGATACAGCCATCTCAAGGGTGACCATTAGCAGGTCAGGGTGAATATCATCTAAAAAAATAAAATACTGAAAATTCCAACATACTAGTGGCGACCCCCAAGTGGATACACAGATGCAAAATCCTATGGACTGGGGAAAAGATTAGTAATGAACTGGAGAAGTACCTCATCTTAATTATTGAAGCCTTAAAGGTCTAAGGCTTCTGTCTTTAAAGCATGGCGGAAGTCCTTTTAGGGGCGCACTAATCCAGAGGGTGCCTTTGTGAAGCTTCACACACATACCTGGATGGAAAACCTTCAGGTGGAAAGTTCACCTAATCTCTTCCAGTCAGCCAGGCTACCAGCATTGATGAAAAAGTAAAACATTCTGGTCCAGTTTTAGTTTAAAAAACAAAAACTGAGCAATCGTGAAGGTTCTAGTTACCCAGAGGAGATGAGGATTCGGTTCCCCTCGGTTCCTAGCAAAAAAAATTAATAAATAAAAAAAGGTAATCTGTGCCCAGTTTAAAAGAAAAAAACAACTTGACAAGCAAAGGAAGTTGGAGTTGTGCAAGAAAGAAAAACCTCCAATCAATTACATTATTTATCAACCTGGGAGATTAGATGCTCTATAGGTTTATCAGACACCTACTTGTCCCAATTCATCCTCAATTCCTCTACCATTTTGAGTCCCTCCCTATCCCCTTACCTCCCCGGGAGGTGATCCCTTCGGATGCCAGCAGGGAGGGCTGGGGAGAACACTACCAGCACTTTGCAGTCCAAAGCTGTTGGCCATTCGAGACACAGGAGGAGGTGGTATCAAACATCCTAGAAATGAAAGCAGCATTCCAAGTCCTTTTGGCCTTCAGTCTTCTTCTGAAGGGGAAAGAAGTCCTGTTGAAGATGGACAACAGGGTGGCAGTCGCCTATATATCAACAGGCAAGGTGGCACCAGAAGTCGCTCTATCATGCAGGAAGTTTGCCCAGTCTTCGAGTGGGTGCAGTTGAATCTCTCGTGGCTAAGGGCGATGTATGTCCTAAGAGCCCAGAACCAGCTGGCCGAAATGCTAAGCAGAAGCTTTGTTTTCCAACAACGAATGGACTCTGAGCCACCAAGCATTCTCCCTCATAACCAAACTTGGGGCATGCTGGATATAGATTTAGCAGCAACACCAGACAACACAAAGTGCCAGAGGTATCTGACAAGAACCCCTTGCCCATTAGTGGAGGGGACGGACTGCCTACAGCACGACTGGAACCTTCGTCTGGGTTACATCTTTCCCCAGACACCTCTCATACCAAGATTTCTTCTCAGGCTCAAGAGGTCAGCATCTACAATTAAAGCAGTCCTTCCTTTTTGGTTCACAACTCTTCTTCAGCTGAATACAGCAATGCCATTACCGCTTCCACCAGCAGAGGATCTACTCTCTTAGGGGCAACTTATTCATCCATCCCCAGAAAGAATGCACCTGACAGCCTGGAGATTGAAAGGGCTAGTTTCCTAGACCAAGGTTGCTCTCAAAAAGTGGTAGAGACTTTTCTTCAAGCCAGGAGGTACACCACCAACAATACCTACAAGAGAATCCGGGAGAAGTTTCTTTCAGTCGCACAGCAACAAGCCTGGAACCCGTCATCTCCAACAGTTGCTCAAATCCTTGAGTTTCTCCGGTTAGGCTTAGATAAAGGCCTTTGGGTCAAGTACCCTGAAAGTCCATGTATCGGCCTTATTGGCCATGACAGGAGTCAAATGGGCGCAAGGGCCTCTTGTCATTCAGTTCCAGAGGGCCTGTCTAAAGATAAGGCCCCCAGAAAGCCTTTCTTCCCAACCTGGGATTTTTCGGTTGTACTAGAAGTTCTATCCTATGAACCATCTGTTGGAAACCATCTCATTGTGGGACCCAACGCTCAAGGTCACCTTCCTAATAGCGAAAACATCGGCCAAGGGAGTATCAGCGATGCAAGCTCGCTTGGCAAAGGAGCCAAACCTAATCATCTACCCAGACAAAGTTGTCTTAAGACCATCTGATTGCTTCATTCCGAAGGTTTCCTCCTCCTTCCACTTCAATCAGGAGATTAACGTTCCTGCTCTCTCCACAGAACAAGAGAAACCACATCCGCTGGATGTGAGAACCAACATCCTGGCATACCTCTCAGAAACCAATGACCTTAGAAAGTCTGAAAACCTGATTATCCCACACGACTTTAGGAGAGGTCAAGCGGAAACCTCTCGCACCATCGCAGCATGGTTGGCGAAGACTATCAAAAAGGCTCACTCACTGAGCAAAACACAAATACCTGAGGGCTTGAAGGCATATTCCACAAGGGCAATGGCGACCTTCTGGGCGGCCTACTGCAGGGTGTCTACTGCAGGAAACTATTTGCCAAGCAGCGACTTGGTCATTTAGAAACACCTTTTATATCTCATTACAAGGTGGACTCTGCCCGAATGTCCATTCTAGAGTTTGGACGAGCAATTATTTAGTCCAATGTCTCTATTCCATGTAAAAAACTTGACTTTATGCTTTATGCTCAGTTTGCGAGTTATTCCCCAAAGGTTTATGCTGCCATGATGCGACAGGAAAACGGAAAATTGTATACTCACCTTTCCGTAATTTTCCTTTCCTGTTGCATCTTCATGGCAGCATACAGATGCCCACCCATCTGAAGTGAGGAATATATATACTCAGAATACCAAGGCGGGGGCCCTCTCTGGGTTTAATAGCTATGCGGTCCTATCAGGTTGTGGAGGCGGAGCCACAACCCAAAGGTGTATGCTGCCATGAAGATGCAAAAGGAAAGGAAAATTATGGAAAGGTGAGTATACAATTTTCTGTTTTTACATGGGGCAATGAAGGTGCGCTGGCGGTATAGCGCCGCTAAAAATAGCGGCGCTATACGACCGGAATTGCCGCGCGTTGCGCCCGCTAGTGCTGCGGTATTAACCCCCGCTAGCGGCCGTGAAAGGGTTAATACCGCCCGCAATGCAGGCAGTATTGCTGCGGTCTCCCATTGTTTTCAATGGGAAGGAGCGGTGAAGGAGCGATATACATGCTGCTCCTCTCACCGCTCCAAAGATATTGCTGACAGAAGATTTTTTTTTCTCCCACCAGCGCATCGCCTCAGTGTAAAAAACCCTTGGGCTTTCACATTGAGGTTGCTGGGGCAGTTGTTTTTCAGGCGGTATAGCAGCGCTATTTTTAGCGCTGTACCGCCTGAAAAACTCCTCAATGTGCAGGGCGAGGAGAGGGGGTATTGGGACTTTAAATGAAGCACTAATAAGTGCCTCCATCCGGATATCAGGTACAATAGAAAGGGTAGTTGGGACTTTAAATGAAGCAATAGAATAGTGGAGGTGAAGATAAATAAATAATTAGTAACATGGATTTAAGAACAGTAATTAATGTATTTTGTATATACATATACAATTTACATGCACAAAACATTCACATGATAGAAAAATATATATACATGGCAGAATATGATAGCAATAATGAGTATATAAAAAATAGTTGTAGAGAATAGTATACCAATAAAATCATAATGGTAACATGCTCGGCACCCACATATGAACCTAGATAGATCCACTGAACAATATATAGTAATATACAGTAAGTAGGTAAATGGAATTCCATATAAAGTGTAGCTGTAGCATCAGATATAGCTCTACGCGTTTCGTGGATCTGTCCACTCGTCAGGAGCAGATGCAACAGAATTCCTAGGGAATATTACAGGGTTTGAGCGTTATTATATAGTAAACCAATATAAATAAGTCAAGAGGATAATAAACCAGCCACACTCACCAACCTAGACAACGAGTGCAGCATGCAGCAATTGGAGCAAGGTGGGCTGCGAGCACAACCTTGCCACGGGGGCTGAGGCGGCATTAGTGGAGATGCGATATTGGGCAGTAGTGCAGGAAATAGTGACAGGGTCTGAATGTGACAACGTATTGGGAGATTCTTAAGATAGGGATATCTGGGAACAAAATAGTATATTAAATATTTGTATTTTGTATAACAGTATTATATTGTACATGTTGGTAATTAATAGTGAACCCAGTGTATTTTCTCAATTAAGAATTAGTTAGAGGGGGAGTGTTTATTAGGGGGATAAAGAAAGGCAGAAAGCCATTTGAAAGGAAATGTGTAAGTGTGATCAATAGTGAGTGGGGGGCCTAAAATTAAAGTTAAAATTAAAAAGGAAGAACAGGGAGCTTGAATGTCCAAACCAGCTATATAGTGAAAAGGACTCACCAAATGATTGCATCATATCTCTACCAGCAGACAGATGTAGCTGGTATACAATGTTCCCAAGAGGAGATTAGCCGTACAAACGGCTTGCTCCAAATGGGAGATGTATATAAATGCCGCCCACGCCATGAGTGGACCAATGGAGGCAGTGGAACGCACCTGGTCTGAGTCCACACTCAGCGGTGGGCACGTGTAGTCCTCCACAAGGTCGCAGGGATGGTGACGCTAGACGTCGGCGTGATGGCGTCAGAGAATGACGTCACACGCACGGCATCAGGAGCATGACGCCGATGCACAGGGGGAATGCCCGCCCACTCACTCCCGAACACTGAGTAAAAGGGGAGGAGAGGGAGGACCAACCGAGCGCATTGCAGCCCCCACAGCGATGGAGCAACAACACAGCGCCACCCAAACAAACAAAGGCCAACAGCAACATAACACTGACCAGGTGGGGAAAGCATGTTGGAGCTAGAAAGTGTATCCAAATAGGACAATGCACAGGCACTGGGGATGTTATCTATGAATAGATGCAATGTACACAGTCACTAGACATAAATATTGTAAGAAAGAAAATGTCCACCCCCTTTAATGGGGGACTTTTGGCTAGCATATATTTGGTGATATGTTATATACCATTTTCTTTCTTACAGTGAAGTTATAAAAATATATAATGTTGCACAGTTCATCAAAGGTGATTCATAGCAAAGAAAGTAAGTCGCATGTGATTGACAGCGGACAAAAAACCTCCACCACACAGATAACACTGACCCTTACCAGAGTCACTGATCTCTCAGAGATCAGATATAGCATGTAAGAGATATCCACCATCAGCAAAGAGCAAGGGATAACATCCGCCCGATACAGTCAGTCAATGGGTCAAACTCGAATGGATGGCAGGTAAACAATGGTCCCAGCTGATTATATGAGATCCTCAGAAAACCTAATAATGTCCGCTGTCAAAGAGTACACTGAGTTATTGACAGGAGCAGCATATCAGCTTCCAAACCCAGCAAAGAGTCTCTAGTCCCCAGTAGTAACAAAATTCCAACAATTTACACACTCCCGAAGATTCACAAGGACATTTTATGTCCTCCAGGTAGACCAATTGTGAACGGAATTGGTTCAATCACATCTCGATTAGGACAATATTTAGATCTATATTTGCAAAAAAGTGTGGTTGAAACTAGAGTGTATCTTAGAGACACTAAGAGTCTACTCCAATTGTTGGAACAGGTAGATCTCACAGGGAAGGGAGAAGTATATCTGGTGACTGCCGATGTATCCTCCCTCTACACCATTATCCAACATGATGACGCCCTCCTTGCCCTTAATTGGGCATTGTGTCAGCGAGACAACATTCCTTATGACCAGAAGGTATTTATTAGAAACGCCCTAGACTTTTGTCTTGGGCATAATTTTTTCTGGTTTAATTACAGCTTTTACTCCCAATGTAGAGGAGTTGCAATGGGGGCCAAGTTTGCCCCCAGTATAGCTAACCTGTTCATGAGCGAATGGGAAGACAAAAGCATTTTCTCCAAAGTACGACCCCAGTTGTTGATGTATAAAAGATACATTGATGACCTGTTCTTTATTTAGTAGGAATACATTACAACTGTCTTGGATGAATTGAATGACAATGGAA